>JAPQNM010002136.1:157500-232500 GCA_029783475.1 Metacarcinus magister | reverse complement strand
ACACAAAAACAACATAAAATAACAAACAAAACATTCCTAGCATCACAAATAACACACACACACACACACACACACACACACACACACACACACACACACACACACACACACACACACACACAGAATAACAAAGACGATAAAAAAAAGAGAAAAAAAAGATAGAAAGGAGGTACAAAAAGCTAACTCAGAAGGAGAACAAGAAGCAGCCATCCACCCAATCACATCCAATCATCCTCCAATCATCCACCAATCCTCTCTGCCCATCCAACCCAACCTTATCCAAGTAGTATCGCTAATGACCCCAACGAGAACGACTTTCCTCCATCAACTCCTAATTGACATATCACTGCCTCTACGACCACAATAATTACCAGAGAGAGAGAGAGAGAGAGAGAGAGAGAGAGAGAGAGAGAGAGAGAGAGAGAGAGAGAGAGAGAGAGAGACTAGCATCCTCTCTTCTTTCACATTTACAAGAAAAATAACACAGTCTAGGCTAGCACTATGAGTAGAATATTTAGTAGGCATAGTAGACAGGTAATTAGAAAGGTATATAGCAAAGTACACCTGTCTAAAAACGTAAGGGAAGGGGAAGGGAGGAAATAGCCCTTAAGTGGGTAAGCTAATAGCATCAAGGTGAAAGGAAGGAAGAGAGGAAAGATGATAATAAAGGATGGTGCTTAGAGTGAGGGTAATTAAGGAACTGAACAGGTGGTGAAGAAGAGAATGAGGGAATGGAATGAAATTAAAATAGGTAAGAAGAGAAAATGTGAATAGATAAACAGATGGATAAACAGATAGATAGACACAGACAAACAGACAGACAGGCACAGACAAACAGATAGACAGACAAGGAGGCCAGATCCATTTTTACTTTCACTGCTTGAACTAAGTCTGACATCACACACACACACACACACACACACACACACACACACACACACACACACACACACACACACATACAGATACAGATACAGATACACACAAGTACACTCCATGACCTTACCAGAAATTCATGTTCCCACCCTCCTTTCTACACACACACACACACACACACACACACACACACAAGTGGACGAGATAAATTGAGGTATAAGTATGAAGGAGAAAGAAAGACTGTTTGTGGTCAGCTGCCTTCCATCACTCACCCTCCACCACCACCACCACCATCACCACCAACACCACCACCACCCTCACCACCACCACCACCACCACCACCAAGATCCTTAGTGTTACCAAATCATTAAAGAGATCAATGAGTAGCTACTAATGAACACCAACACTAGCATGCAAGATGAGGAAGCAGAAGAAGAAGAAGAAGAAGAAGAAGAAGAAGGAGAAGAAGAAGAAGAAGAAGAAGAAGAAGAAAGGAAGGAAGGAAGGAAGGAAAGAAGAAAAAAAAGAGATAGATGTATGCATAACCACTAGACAATAAAAATAAAAAGAGCAAGAGAGAGAAAGAGAAAAAAAACATTAATTTCTTTCCCCAATTCCCAACTAAGATATTTTAAAACAATATATTTTCTTCCTAGGATGAACAAGGAGGCGGCGTTTTACCCTTACCTACCCTTGTCTATCCTGCATGCGTGCCAGGGGGGGGGCGGGGGGGGGAAGGTGAGAATTAAGGGGTAAGGGGCAGGGTAAAGGGGAGATGGGTAAGGGAGATGGGTAAGGGGAGATGGGTAAGAGGGATGGATAAGGAATCGGAAATGCCTGAGCTCTTAAGAGGAAGGTACCTGTTCTTGCAGATTTCGAGTTTTATTTTTTTTCCTCTCTCTCTCTCTCTCTCTCTCTCTCTCTCTCTCTCTCTCTCTCTCTCTCTCTCTCTCTCTCTCTCTCTCTCTCTCTCTCTCTCTCTTTCCTTTTATAGTCAGCCAAGAAGTGATTGGTTTGGAAGAGAGAGAGAGAGAGAGAGAGAGAGAGAGAGAGAGAGAGAGAGAGAGAGAGAGAGAGAGAGAGAGAGAGAGAGAGAGAGAGAGAGAGACGGGGGGGGGGAGGGGGAGAGGAAGGTCAGAAAAGGTGAATGAAGACAAGGTTTAAAGGTGAAAGAAAATATTGAGGAAAGTATTGAAGAGAGAGAGAGAGAGAGAGAGAGAGAGAGAGAGAGAGAGAGAGAGAGAGAGAGAGAGAGAGAGAGAGAGAGAGAGAGAGAGAGAGAGAGAGAGAGAGATGCTGGAAAAGAAAATCCTGGCATAACCTGATAATAATATAAAAAAAAAAAAATTGCAAACGACGAACCAGAGGAAAGAACAGGTAAGGTAAGGAGGAGGAGGAGGAGGAGGAGGAGGAGGAGGAGGAGGAGGAGGAGGAGGAGAGGAGGAAGAGGAGGAAGAGGAGGAAAGAGGGTAAGAGCGGCCGTTCACCTCTCCAAGCGTGTGGTCGTAACCAAATAAAGAACATAAGCAAATACACACCTGTCTTTAGCACACCTGTCCCCTCCCCCCAGCAATCCTACCTACACACCTGTACAGCGAGTAAACACACAGGTATCACGTAACATTCATTTCCATACACACACACACACACACACACACACACACACACACACACACACACACACACACACACACACACACACACGCGTTCATTCACATGTCTGCACACCCTCCCACACCTGTCTAGTAAATGAGAACACACCTGTTTATAATTCTACCTGTCCCGCTATACGTTTACCTCGCTCACCTGTTTCACTCATACCATTAACACCTCAATCAAAACATCTGTTAATGAAAAGGTAGTTAGTAGGTGAAAAACACTACTATTACTACTATTACTACTACCACCACCACCACCACCACCACCATCACCATCGAGTACATTAGCATCAGCAACAAGTAAGTGAATGAAGAAACTGACAGCCTCGATCCATATACGAAAGGAACAACAATTAAGTATCCAAAGAGGGAGGAAAGGAGAACTTTTATACAACGGAGATAGGAGGTCATGCACTCTATTATTATTATTATTATTATTATTATTGTTTATTACTATTACTATACGAGGTCACTTTATGCTGTTACTATTATTACTATCATGTATACGAAGGAACTCTATTATATTATTACTATTATTATTTATACGAAGGGACTTTTCATGTGGATATATAAATAAAAACTAAAGAAACGAAGAATATACGAAATAACATCTTACAATATATATTTTTATGGATTATAAGTTAAATTTTACAGAATAGTGAAAGTTCGTCTCGTTTATAAATGGAATATAAATAAATAAAAAAAATACAAAGGCATTGGATTAAAAAACATGGGAATTATACTTTTATGTGGAAACAGTTGATTTTGAAATGATAATAACAATAAGGTATAAGATGTAGCGAGGTGGTGGTGGTGGTGGTGGTGGTGGTGGTGGTGGTGGTGGTGGTGGTGGTGGTGGTGGTGGTGGTGGTGGAGAGAAAGGGAGTGGAGGAGTGTGGAGAAGTGGATGGAGGAAGGGATAGAAGGAGAATGATAGTGAATGGAAGAACAGTCAAGGAGAAAGAAAGAAATTAATGTGCATGTGTAAAATTATCAAGGGTGTGTCGCTGTGTGTGTGTGTGTGTGTGTGTGTGTGTGTGTGTGTGTGTGTGTGTGTGTGTGTGTGTGTGTGTGTGTGTGTGTGTGCGCTGGCACGTACACATTGCAAATTAAGAAGAGAAGAAAGTTTTGCACGTGTATCATACGTCCTCTGTTTTATTACTGCACACACACACACACACACACACACACACACACACACAACACACACACACATATATCATTCAACTTTACCGTCTAAATTTATTCACTTCAAGTTAATTTACATTTATATTAAGTAAGAAGTAAACAGAGAGAGAGAGAGAGAGAGAGAGAGAGAGAGAGAGAGAGAGAGAGAGAGAGAGAGAGAGAGAGAGAGAGAGAGAGAGAGAGAGAGAGAGAGAGAGAGAGAGAGAGAGAGAGAGAGAGAGAGAGAGAGAGAGAGAGAGAGAACTACAAAACCCACTCTTCCAACCTCCTTTCATGTACTTGCTTCGGCGGTACATATACTAAAATTGGAACGATACAGAGAAGATTAGCATGGCCCCTGCGCAAGGATGACACGCAAAATCGTGAAGCGTTCCACATTTTGAATCGCAATACACTCACAAACCTAACAATACTTTTAACATTATCATACATGTTATCAAGAACTTATAATATACATATATCCTATCCCGCGCATGTCACCCAGTACCGTCACCCAACTGTCCTAGGTTCGAGTACACGTAATACATTTCTATTAGTTTCATTATCTTATTATCTTCTATTTTTTGTTATTCTAGTCTTAGTAGTTAATTTGTGAAGGTTAATATGTAGTAGTTACCTCATAATATACTGTTCTTTCTTTAGATTGCTTTAACAAGTGCTGGTGAGACGCCGGCCGGTGTGGTATCGATCCAGTCCAACGTTTCCCGCGCTAACCGTTACATTTCAAATAACAAGGCCAGTACTACATCTATCAATAAACAACCAATGAAATAAACTAATGAAAGGCACTATATATATCAGAATACAAGTAAGAAGTTGTAAATTAATTGATAACTTAACTGTTTTTACTTAGATACATATGTTAACATGGAAATATTTTAGCTCCCCTTGAATTAGTCCGCGGTTGTACATTTTCTCCGGGTTCTCTAAGACAGGTGAGATATACGAGTGCAAGGATGACTATGCTTTTCTCTATATGACGGTGTTATCTTCTTATGGTAAAAGGAATAGACCAATATTATTTAAGTTTTAACGAGAAGGAGAAGCGCAAAAACAGCAACAACAAGAGGAAGAAGAGGAGGAGGAGGAGGAGGAATATAAATATGAAAGGCACAAAATCTAAGAAATCATACACAAATTTAGAAATATAACCCATACCAAGGAACAATATTTTTAAAAAGTAAGAAATGAAAATCTGAAAAATAAATAAGAATAAAAAATAACAGTTAAATAAATAAAAATAAAAAAAGTTAAAGTCTAAACAAAGCTAACAGATTAACTTAACTTCCATGATATGCAAAAACCTTCAAGGACATACTATGAAAGAGGATGAAGAGAGATGAATGGGTGAATGGAGTGTACAGGTGCAGGTATGGGGGAGGAGGGGAAGGAGAGAGAAGGAGAGGAGGGGAAGGAGGGGAAGGAGGGTCGTCACAGATGGGGAACCAGACATAAGGGGAAGGAAAAGAGGAAGAAAAAGGGGGAGACTCACTGCGAGGCCCTTAGAGTCACGATTCGAGAGAGAGAGAGAGAGAGAGAGAGAGAGAGAGAGAGAGAGAGAGAGAGAGAGAGAGAGAGAGAGAGAGAGAGAGAGAGAGAGAGAGGAAGGTCAGATGTAACGCTCATTTAACAATTCATATTTCTTTAGTGTTAATATCTTACTTCATCAAATAAATAACTCAACTTTGTCTTCTTTCATCATAAAACTATTCCTTGATAGCATGTAGAATGTATGATTAAATAAGTAAATAAGTAAATAAATAAATAAATGAATAAATAACAAAAAAATATAAGTAAGAAAAATATACATAAATCACAGTAATACTATTTTTTTTTGCCAATTTTTTTTCGAACCTAAATTTATATTCTTCCTCATAATACAGATTTATATTCAATTCAATATTTTTTTTTCTCTTTTATTTTCGTTCATTCTGTTCTCATTCCTTGTATTAAAGCCTTTCTCTCCTACAATACTATTTCCTCCTCCCCCTCCTCCTCCTCCTCCTCCTCCTCCTCCTCCTCCTCCTCCTCCTCCTCCTCCTTACTCTCCCTTTCCATGGTCAGTCACAATGGCGTCGACCTGCTTATAAATTTGCTGGGGGTGTCTCTCTCTCTCTCTCTCTCTCTCTCTCTCTCTCTCTCTCTCTCTCTCTCTCTCTCTCTCTCTCTCTCTCTCTCTCTCTATCTCTCTCTCTCTCTGTCTCTGTCTCTCCTTCACCTCTTGCACAAAGGCGAATAAAATGGAAAGATGGAGGAAAGGAGGGAGGAAAAAAAGATGGAGGATGGAGGGAAACTTACATCTTCCTGTTTCTCATGGAAGGAAATTTGTCTCTTCTCTCCTTCACCTACATTATCTCTCTCTCTCTCTCTCTCTCTCTCTCTCTCTCTCTCTCTCTCTCTCTCTCTCTCTCTCTCTCTCTCTCTCTCTCTCTCTCTCTCTCTCTCTCTCTCTCGTGACCTCATCTGACCCTGACCAACGGAAGGGAAAGGGGGAAGGGAAGGAAGAAGAAGGACGGGGTCAACGCTCCCTCTTGGCCTGAAGCTGACCGTGACCCCTCCTCCTCCTCCTCCTCCTCCTCCTCCTCCTCTTCCTCCTCTTTCGTCGTTCTCTTCCTCCTCCTTGACAACACATACAGTACATAACTTTCTCTTCTCTCTTCTCTCTCTCTCTCTCTCTCTCTCTCTCTCTCTCTCTCTCTCTCTCTCTCTCTCTCTCTCTCTCTCTCTCTCTCTCTCTCATTACCCTTATTCCCTTAATTCCTTAACCCAAAAGTCCTGTCCTCCCATGCTCTGTTACCCTCTATAATGTGTTTCACTAATTTCTTAATAAGCTTCTTTAAATTTCTTGCTTCTCATGACACATTTAGACCATATGCCGTGAGAACCTTTTAACATACATCATCATCATCATCAGCATCAGAATAAATATACATAGATATACATACATATACGTGTACAGAAGAATCATAAGACAGATAAACAGATGGACATATTTATAGTCAGTTCATTATTTATCCTTCATGTAAGTAATAATAATAATGTTTCTTTGAGTTTCGTGTAAATTCGTATAATCAAAATTAAGCTAACCTATAATTATTTTTTTTCTGGGTCATGTATATCTACTTGTGTGTTGTAACTTGAATAATCTCTCTCTCTCTCTCTCTCTCTCTCTCTCTCTCTCTCTCTCTCTCTCTCTCTCTCTCTCTCTCTCTCTCTCTCTCTCTCTCTCCTTTCACCTCAATCTCCTCCCAAACAGAGAAATATATGTACATAGATAACAATGATAATGACAAAGCTAAGTATTTTCGAATGACTTGCTGTACACACACACACACACACACACACACACACACACACACACACACACACACACACACACACACATATGCCCACATCTCCACTTGAGCTCAATTCGGGTCGAGTCACAAAATTTCCTCGTCCTAGAAAACAGATAATAAAATAAAATGTAAACCCGAGACCAGAGACCAAAAACCGAGAGACGAAAATATAATGTTTTCTTTATTACTATTTTTTATCATTGTTATTATTTTTATGATCATTATTATTATTATCCTAAACAACATTGAGGGCGATAAGAGAGCTGTGCCCTACTCCATCTGTCACCAACTTTTCTCCCGCCATTGGTGTTTGATTAAGTACAGCCTCCCGCTCACCCACCGCTCATTGCTCGCTATACTTACGTTAATATTACCAGAGAGAGAGAGAGAGAGAGAGAGAGTGTGGGGGTGGTCGGGTATTTGTACATTCCTAACACTTGACAAAATGTTGACGGCACATAAATGCATTTTGTCAGCTGCACATCATTTCACAACATTATGAAGTCATGCAAAAACCGCCCACCTATCCTCCTCCTTCTCTTCCTTTTCTTCTTCCTCCTCCTCCTCCTCCTCCTCTTCCTCATGCCATCACCACTGCTCTCCATTTATCTGAATCACGCACAATTATCCTTCCTTGCTCTACATACATTAAAATATCTTCAATTCAATAATCTTACCTTAGTTTCCCGCGCTGGTGACGCTCTAAGCCGCTCGTTGATGCTCTAAACCGCTCGTTGCTCTACACGGCTCACCTATACAATTTAAACGCATAGATTACTTTTCTGCTACAATCTTAATTACCTGAACTCATTAAAAACAAAGCCTAAGGTTAATTTAATGTAATACAAATAATTAATGCCCCCACTCCATAAAATAGGCCGCTTCATACACATACACACAAACTTGAAAATTCAAACGAGTAAGTCCTCCCAATATTATCTTTAAGAACTCGTTTTCTTCAGTCTTATTCTTTTTTTTTTATTCCTACAGCAGATGATAGAAGGGTAAGCTCACTCAAATACAAATATCAAATGCCGCCATAAACTAGATTCAAGCAGACAACACCCGAATCATCCTCTTTATCATGCAATATAATCAAGTATAGTACATCCCCAACATTCATATTTTCCCTCCATGCTGAAATGTCAAACAGAATTTATGAAACATAAGCAACACGTAACACAGGTTAAAAAAGAATCTAAACCTATCATTTGTCCCCTTAATCTCTCACATCCTGCCACTGGTACTCAAGTTTAAATCAGTTATCAACACTCCTCTGCCTTCAGCCACGTATTCCTTTAAGGGAGAATGTCATCAAACCTAATAACAGTTCTTGCCTATCACACACATCTAACAGCCTCATGAAGTTATGTAATTTAGTATCTATATTCAAATTGATTATCTTCATCCGCCCCTTCTATATGAGATTAATAGATATGAAATAATTTAGATATGTCCATTAACAACATAGTGACGCTTTTGTTCTCTGACACAAATGCAGGACTTTCGTGTATATTAAAATTGATTAACTCACACGCCCCTTTTATTTGACTTGAATGGTTCATATAATTTAGATATGTCCATTAATAATACAGTTACCCTTTCTTTCTCTGACTATCTGGCTTACTTATTACACAAATGCATGACTTTCTAGCCTATGGTGTGGTCAGAACAAGACTTATATTCATTTGTTTACGTCAATTTCCAGTGACAGGCTAGCTCCTTGTCATATATCGTCATTTTAAGCTAAAACTAAGAACACACAATTGCCAATATCTTCATGATGACTGTGAATAATGCTTAGGATTGCATATACTTACTCGGGATGCCGTGGATATAGTAAGTTTCGAGTAATCCTTAAAAACAAAATTAACAGATACGCTCCAAGGATCAGCTGAGTGTGTCCAGCCCAGCTGACTGTTTCTTGTGTATAGTAAAGCTTTCATGGTTCTTTCTCTTAATAAATATTTCATATTACTATTTTAATCATTCATTTTAACCTTAAAATTATTGTTTCTATGTTTTCCACGCTAAAATGAGTTAGATTTGAGGTAATGTATGTAAAATACTATGAAGGTCGCTATTTCAAGGTCAAACAGCGGGCAAGTTGGTTTTCTACGGTTTGTCATATATGAGTAACTTAACTAATTCTTTCGGTATATTATTTTGAACCTGCTATCTTTACTAATTGTCCGTTACTTAATGCTGGCAACGATGTAATTTTTTTCGATCCCAGTACGTGTTATTTACATGTATTATTACACTCGGATGGGACACACTCCAAGCCAGACGCTGTTTCCACCAAGCGGAGATGTTTTACCGCATCCATAGCGGTACTGTAAACATCCCAATGCCTCAAGAAATCATAAGAAAAACACCTGCTGGAGCAAGCAACCCTGACCACCACTTGTACAGGCAACCCAGTACACGGGTTGACCCTTACCTGTACAGCATGTTCCCCCGAGCTGTACACTTGTGGAACAAATTACCCCAGGAAGCAGTCACAGCAGGCAACTTGCAGGAGTTCCGGAAGGCAGCATTACCAGCCATCCGCCAATCAACAGTACCACCTACCCTGAAGTGCCTGTAGAAGACAAGCTCTACATCCCAGGACAGCGACACTCGCTTTTTAGGGATTACCTAACTCAAGACTCAAGACCCCGCTGATATATACATTATTGACTATAAAAAGAATACAAAGATTCCAACAAGGATCAATAATGGTATAAATTTTGTTCTAAATATATCCCACTTCAGTTTCCCATGACCTATTTTGTTGGATCAGAACTATTCATGTATTATATATCTTAATATCCTCTCACGTACGTCCTATGGCTTCCCTAACCCTACTGCTGCATCTCCCACCCTTCCTTCAATGGAGATGTATGGCTGCATATTACATACTCTTTTTTTTTTCTTCTAAATGTATAGTATTCTCATAAATGTAGTAGCCTATAGGTTACGTGTCTCCTCACCTACCTCCCTAAGCCTCATCAAAGCCTCTAACATTTTGGAAACTGTTAAGCATGTGGCTAGAAATGCTGTACAGTGCAGCAAGGAGACTGACAACTGCCACCATTCTCCTTCCTCCACTATTTACCGACCCTTTATAAGCGCTTGGTCCTTTCCCAAGTATTTTTTACTTTCCTTTCTCTTTTATTGTTTTTATCCTTTACCCGTGGCACCGGTAGGTTTAATGGAGGCCTTAGATGGTAGGCCTCCGCCCGTTAGTAGCAGGGGTTAGATTTTTTAAGCGACACCTCTTTTCATATTGAGAGGCTCATGCTGCCAGCAGAAGCTTCTCGTGCATATAGCTTTGCAGTCCCGTCGAGGATAGTGTTACGGCAGCATGTGGGTGATCTTAGGCCACTCGGCGGTAGTAGCAAAGAAAAGTGGCCAGCATGTGCAGCGTTCGAACTCCTAGAAGACTATAAGAACACACAAATAGTGATGTTGATTCCCTAATTCCTAATACTTTTGAAGCAGAGGATTTCCAGGAATGTTATGATTGTCAGTACTAAAAGAAACGCCAAACATATTTATAGACTTCATTATAAATAGAAAATAATGTAATTACACATTGGAAATGTCATCGTAAGTTCCGTGAAAACGCTAACCATATAAACAAGCTTAGACGTAATATTGAAAACATAGCAATAGTGTTAAATGATATTGTGCTTCGTGGAAATTATAAAAATCTTAAAATCCCTTGCTCACTGCAATTTACTGGAGCAGTTCAATTCACCTTCCTTTACCAAGCGTAAAGACTGTGTACATCAGTATCACTATGCTATACAAATACGAAACAGTACCTAATTTACAGCTCAATAAATAAACATCACAACTAACAGACCAATTAAAGCTATGTTTTGTCTTTAAATGTCAAGGCAAAGCAAATTTCAATAGCAGCAAACAAGGTTCAAGACTTTAATTGTTGACAGCGGGTGGGTCAGCAACGCACATCTCACTGACTGACACAAAGGACTGGAGAGGGTGTGAGGCAGGAACGGAACAGTGTGGAACAGGGTGCTACAGAACTGACAAGGTAGTCGATATACAAAGTGTATGCACAAGGATAATGAAGCGTTTACCTTTAATTGGAGTATTTCTACCTTTGGTCTCATACAAGCAATGGATTTCTATCAAGGCACAGAAGCAATAAAAGTTTAATGCTATACCAAACTTACATGTCACAAGATTGGTCTTTGTGTAACGCCACACTGTATGATGTTTATGTTTAATACGCTAACTATTCATACTGGAATAACCTTTGATATCAATGTTTAATAACATCTAAGTCTTCCTTATTCACACTGAAACATTTTACTTTAGTTGCAAATCATGTGTGCAATGCCAAAAAAAAGTTTCGAGCTTTATAAATAAGAATTAGTAATTGCATTTCAAAATTTTTACTTTATATTAAAAATACATATGTATAAGTACAAAATATTCAATATGGAAGAGGCATAAATTGGATGAATAAAATTTCTTCGATTTCTTGAAAGGATCCACCAAACTTTCAAGATGACCTAAATGCAAGATGAAGTCCTACCGAAGCACCTCAATACCTTACCGGTGCTACAATTAATCAAGTACTGCCTCCATGGCCCTCCTTCCCATGCTTCTACGTCTTAAACAGACATAAACGTTCATGCTGCTCTATCTCGATTCACACCTGCAACAACCATTATCACACAAGCAGCCACATTCCTAGCTGCTCATTGGAACGAACTCTGATTGTCAAAAAAAAAAAAAAAACAGCATACGAAAAAAAAATTCCCTCTGTATCTTCACTCTGTTTTAAGTTCAATATATATATATACATATACGAGGATCAATTTATCTGAACCATGCTAAAAACGATAAGATATGCGTATGCTACTACAGTACATTAATTTTGCCATTCAGTTACCATCCTCTTCATTAAACCTTTATGGACAGTACTATGTCTTCATCAACCCCTTTCCTTTCCTTTCCTTTCCATGGTTAGCAAGGCAACATGGGTTATTCTCTTACTCTTTAAAAAATTATAATAACGCCATTCTTCTGTAGTAAAAAATGATAATTACATAAATATAACTTCTCCTCCCAATAAAGTAATTAATCTGTCACCTATTCCTTAAAGTGTGAGTTTTGGTTTCAAAGAATAATTTCACTCCACTGACAAAAAAAATAAATAAATAAATAAAAAACAGTCGCCCCAACACTCCCCTACCCTACACTTACTACTAAGAGGCAATTAGAATGTCTTCCGGTGAATAGCCCGAGCACCATCTTCATCATATTCTCGTTTGCTGACCCACATGCGTTTGAAGGTGTCTAGGGAAGCTAAGATGGAGCCTCCAATCCAAGTGGAATACAGTCGCTCGGCTGGGGCGGAGATCTGGAGGGAAACATACATAAGAACATTAGAAAATAAGGAGGCTGTAAAAGGCCAGTTGAGCTAGACAAGGCGGCTCCTGTGCACCTAACACTTATCATCTGTTTTCTTACTTAACATTAACAGAATGAAACCTTGACACTGTTAGCAGATGAATAAGTGTAGTAATGTTATGTTATGCACTGAACGTGTATTCTGCTTAGGGAAAAGGACAAGCTTACCCTAATTTTGATATCTTTGGGTGCCAGCTTCTTCACTTCAGACAACAATCGATCACCAAATCCTTTGAAGAGAGTTGATCCTCCTGAGATAACAATGTTCTGGAAGAGCAGTTTGCGCAGGTCCATGTCAGACTTGTGGATGGCATAGAGTAGCACCTCGTGGATACCATCACTCTCATCCCCAATGAGGTGAGGCTGGAACAACACTTCAGGGGCACGGAAACGAGCTTGTCCAACCTGAACAAATATACACATACTTTATTCATTGTAAAATTCATATCTAATGTTTATATAGTGTATAAGTAATCAGGTGGAATGCTGTGAAATTGTATATGCAAACTAACTTCAACTGTGGATCCATCTGGCAGCTGGTACTGGAGCCTCTCGGTGTCCACACTCTCCTCCCTTTGTGGGTTGGTGGCGAGGTAACACACTCGCTCCTTCATAGTCTTCACAACCTCAAACTCTGCCGTCGTGTACAGGCTCAGGCCTTCTTTCCTTAATAGCAACTTTAAGTACCTGTAAAATGATAACATAGTAACTGGATATCTATAAAATATGATATAAAAAAATTATTCTACTCCATGTTAGGTCTGGGTGCAATGACTGACTAAGTGATAATAACAAAAGATAGTGATGATAACAATAAGTGAATTCATTTCTAGTACAGTTATAGACGCCACTCACCGACTGACATCCCGGCCAGCAATGTCCACCCGCATGATGGAGTGAGGCATTGCAAAGCCTTCATAGATAGGCACTGCATGGGTCACTCCATCCCCTGAGTCCAGCACCACACCTGTCGTCCGGCCTGTAGCGTATCTGTAGGAAGGAACCAAGTGTTGATGATGTACATATTATAAGTTATAGTGTTAGGTTAGGTTAGGTTAGGTTCTCATCACCATCACTAGACATCACTTTAGATTGTTACGTTAGTTCTTTTTAATCATTGAAGCTTAAAGATGAGATATCAATTTTTTACCTTAACCAAACAAGTCACAATCCAATTCACGTCCATTAATTTGCTCATGTTATTTTACTGCTTTATAATGTACACTGTAACAGGTTAATCTGATCCATTGAATTTACTTACAAACTTAAAACTGCTTGCATAGAGACAAAGAGAGCAGGAACATTAAAAGTTTCAAAAAATATCTCGGCTGCCTTTTCTCTATTCTTCCGTGGATTTAGTGGAGCCTCTGTGAGTAAGACTGGATGCTGCAAGGGAAACAAAACATTAAAATAGAATTACAGTATCTGTTTGTTTACTAATAATCATATCCAAACATACTTAATAGGGTTAAGGTCATTCTAAATTCCTCACACTACCTCACACACTGATTTATTTACCTCTTCAGCAAACGTCTGCAGCTGGTCTTTACTATAAATATATTGCCAAATTCTCTCCATGTCATTCCAGTCTGTCACAATCCCATGCTCCATTGGATACCTGCAAAACAACACAAAATTATTATTATATTGTACATAAGGGTCTGGCTAAAGGCAAACAAAAATAGCCTTAAATAAATAATATAAATAAAAAATCCCGCTTGACGCCAGACCCTGAACAGCGAAACGTAGGAGAAATTATACAATACATTCATAACACACACTACACATTAGTTTCCTTAGCCTAGACATCTTAGAGAGGCCACAAGCACCCGCAAAATACCACACGTCACACAGGAATCTAAGATGATGATAATACACACCGAATGGATAGGAGACCACGGTGCTCCTCAGCCTTAGGACCCACGAACAGGTCACCCTCCAGGGCACCCGCCATCACTCGGATATGCTTGGGCCGGCCGATGCTACAAGTCCAGGAAGATTGATTAGTTATTATCTCTGTGGCATTGAAATAATAATAATAATAAAGTGATGTAGTATGTAGTATGTAGTAATCTATATATTTTAACTCAAAGGGAAAGGATATATATTAAAGATTAGCAGTTTATTCATATGTGAGAAATAATCAATACTTAATAAACACACACCCTTTATTTCTCATAATTTTTGTTTGAATTTTTAACATATATTCAGACTTGAGCAAAATTTATTGATGGAAAACAAACCTCAATTTAAAAACAGGAATAGGAATAAAATAACACTGTGAAGCAAGGTTAAAGCTATTCTTCGGAAACAAGAATGAAATACTATCAGTGTTAAAACAGCATCAAGAAAAAGTTCAACAAAATTATGGGTAAGCAATGTTTTCAATAATAATGTTTACTCGTATCTAAATATTTCCACAACTCTAAGTGACAATTAACTCCACACATTCCAACACCTATAGAAATATGTTTTGACTTACTAATTGGGGAAGTGACATTTTGGCGTCTGGTCACCTGCAAACCCTGCCTTGATTACACCTGAGCCCTGGAAACAAAAAAAATAATCCATTAACAATATAAACTAAATTGAAAACAGAAAACGAAACACTGAACCCAAACCCCAAAACCAAACAAACAGTACATAATATAATAATTAAAACCGTAGAACCTGTTACTATACATATAATAAGATGTAATAAGTAATAAAATAACCACACAATTAATACCAAATGCCTACCAGTACACCCATATCACCAAACCTTACCTCACTACCCACCACCCCGCCACACAAGGCTCCACACCTCTTTAACGGCCTGCCACGACCACTCAGGAGCAAGTTCAAGGTCAAGGCATAACTAGACAAGCCAAGAGTGTACCCGACAACCCACCAGTACCAAATTACACCTCATTGTATCACGGTGTATCCAATTCCACACCAGACCAGCTGCTAGTGTTAAGAGGAGACGTTTGGAAGGGAAATAGCGGTGGATCAGACGCTACCTCAAGACATAAAGCGATTTAAGTAAGTAATGAAGTAAGTGACACCTGAAGCCAGCAGGTATCACATCACACCCCCGTCACGCCCTCCCGGCCACCTGTACCACCCACGCACACACGCTCACGCACATACCCAACACACACACATACACGCACACACCATTACCTCACCCTACCAAGCACACCATCACCCTATAACACCGTAATTACCCTAAAATAAGGATGATACAAAACACAGGTATGAGTCATCAGCTACAGACCATTTGACAGGCACATCCTCCCTTCCTTCCTCCATTCCTATTATTTCATCTCCCTGTCCCATTATATCCCCCTTCAGGTATTTGATTATGTATACTTACGTTGTCAATCACCACCGGCTGGTTAACTAATACTTCATAGGGCTCCATTGTGTGTTAAAAAAGGTGAGGTTCCGGTAGCACCTCCCTCTGTAGTGTTCTGAGAGCCACTGCGCCGCCGTCATGGGGAAGCAAAGGGATCACTTATATATATTAAAAGTATGGTAGTATATGATGTTTCTTGATGTTTTTATGGTTATATGAATTTTCATGTATTTTTTGGTCTGGTGAAAGAAGTGTTAAGGGCTATTATATATGGTTGACTCATGTGGTTTATAAGTGGTACGGGCGTGTTTTAAAGCAATGAAATATATTGTCTAGTATAGATACATAAAATTTGTTCACGCTAGATACATATTTATACCTCTTTACATGTATGGAGATAGTATTCTTGTATGAAATATGAGGAAAATATATACATGAAAATATTATTAGTTCCGTCATCCTTCCCACCTTTGTAAACAAGCCACTGTTCCACGTGCTGCTCCGACCACCTTCAATACCCTACACAGGCTTGTTGGGGCCATCATGGGGGAAGGAAGCAAGATATTCACTCCATATCGAGCCTTGGGACTGGTGAGCACAAATATACCGCCAGTGGTTCGATATATTCAGCGGAGGAAGGAGAATCTGATCGTAACTGTGGTTGGTAATACGTTCCATACTTACGGAGCAGCTAAACTAGGCCTGCTGTCTGTTGGTAACCCTCACGAGAACCTGATTGTGGCCGTGAGTGGGGATGCTTACCACATCTACACTGCCTGTGGGAATGACATCTACGCTTGGCGACGAGGCACTGAACTGAAGCACAAGTATGTTGGCCACCAGGCTAGTGTTCATATCATGTTACCATTTGGACCACATCTCGTAGCAGTGGATAAGCTGAACTGTCTTCGAGTGTGGGACATCAAAGCTGAGTCACTATTCATGCAAATGGAGTTTCAAGCAAAGTCATTTGAAATATCAGCCCTCACACATCCCGCAACTTATCTTAATAAAATTTTGCTTGGGAGTAAGCAAGGTAAACTGCAGCTGTGGAATCTGAATACCTGTAAGCTGATCTACACCTTCAAGGGTTGGGGCGCCGGCGTGTGTGTCTTGGAACAGGCACCAGCTCTTGATGTCATTGGAATTGGTCTCACTAATGGCAAGATAATCCTCCACAATATCAAATATGATGAGACGGTAATGGAGTTTCACCAAGACTGGGGCAAGGTTACAGGAATAGGGTTTCGAACTGATGGATTCCCTGTGATGGTGACAGGCAGTGAAATTGGTCACGTAGCAATATGGAACCTAAAAGAGAAGAACCTTATATCACAGATACGAGATGCCCATAATGGCCCAGTGTTAGGTTTGAAATGTCTACTTAATGAGCCTCTACTCATCACTTCATCACCAGACAACACACTGAAGATGTGGATATTTGACCTTCCTGACGGGGGTGCCAGGCTTCTCAAGATACGAGACGGACACTCGGCACCTCCACTGTTCGCAAGGTTTCATGGCAGCCTCGGAGATTCTATTCTTAGTGGCGGGGAAGACTCCTCCATGAGACTATTTTCAACAGTGACAGACATTGTGAACAGGAGTCTAGGCAGAGCTTCATACGTCAGAAAACTTTCCAAGAGGAATAAGATGAACCTGGATCGGGTAATAATGCCAGCCATCACGCGGTTTACATCCGAGACGGCGCAAGAAAAGGCTTGGGACAACCTTGCCGCAGTGCACCGAGGGAAGACTGTGGTGACGACATGGTCCATTGACGAACAGAAAATGGGAGAACACAAATTATTGCATGAAAGATTTAAAGAAAAGGCTTATAATGGGTCAGTGGCAACGTGCTTGGATTTAACAATTTGTGGAAACTTTGTAGTCATAGGATACAGCTCAGGTCACATGGACAAGTACAATTTACAGTCCGGACTTTACCGAGGGACCTACGGAGACCCGCTAGCACACAAAGATGGTGTGACTGGCCTTGTGACGGATGGACTTAACCAGTTTGTAGTCTCAGGGGGAGAAGATGGGGAACTGAAATGGTGGAAGATGAAAGATTGTAGCATGATCAAAGTGTTAACTTTAAGTGAATCTATCTCAAAAATGTTCTTGCATAAGGATTCTGGACTCCTTGGTATTGCTCTTGAAGACTGGAGCATTCATATAGTGGATGTAGATACAAAGAATGTCATTAGAAAGTTGTATGGTCATCAGAATCAGGTGACAGATTTAACATTTAGCTCAGACTCTAAGTGGCTCTTGAGTTCATCCCTTGATAAGACAGTCAGAACTTGGGACATTCCATCAGGTACATGTGTTGACTGCTTTTCAGTACCAATTCCATGTATATCACTAACAATGTCACCCGTTGGAGACTTTTTAGCAACTGTCCACACAGATCATCTTGGTATTTATCTTTGGTCAAATCAGGCATGTTATCACCATCTCTCTCTTCGCCCCTTACCCCAGAATTTCAAGGCACCTACTGTGTTTCTGCCGTCCACTTGTGCCGATTCATCACAGTTGGTAGCAAAGGAAGGAGAAGAACTTGTTGAAGCCAAGCAGGAAAGTCAAATTGATGACGATGATGTATATAAATCTCCTCAGCAGATATCTGAAGAGCTTGTGACATTAGCCTTGCTGCCGACCTCTCGCTGGCTGAATCTTTTGAGTTTAGATGTTATTAAAAAGAGAAACAGGCCAGTAGATCCCCCTAAAGTACCTAAGTCTGCTCCTTTCTTCCTTCCTACTGTCCCAGGTTTAGAATTTAAGTTTGCTTCAGTAGAAGAAGAAAACGATCAAGTCAAATCAAAAATAAAGCCTGTGATGTCTTTTGAAGTGCTGACTGCTTTTGGGAAGAAGTTAAAGAATGAAGAACTGGAAGAGGCATTGAGTATGTTAATGAATCAGGGACCCTCAGGCGTGGAGGTGGAAATTCGTGGCCTTGATCCTGATGTAGGGGGATCTGAGGAGGTGATGATTAAGTTCTTAGAAATGATAAAGTTTGCCTTGGAGAAGCAATGTAACTTTGAAGCTGTGCAAGGTTATCTTGGATTGTATCTGAAATTACATGCAGATTACATTGTTGCAAATGAGGATGTGTATCGAATGTGTGAAGATGTGGCTGCTGTTCAAGGGAAATCTTGGCATCATTTGCGTGACTCAATGGATAAAACTCTTTGTCTTGTTTCATATTTCAAAAATGCTGCCTTGATCAATTATTAAGTTTCTTGCAATGATTTACATTTTACCTTCATATTTCACCAGATTAGGCAGCATCATTATCATCTTTATTATGTATATTTATATTTCTTACAAGAACCTGTTCTGTGAATTATTAATCTTTTGTAAGATCATGTAAATATTATGTAAATATTTTCTAATCTAAGCCTCAATGTTTTTTTTGTTTTTTTATGACACATGGATGTATTTGTTTTGTTCCTGCCTTGCAAAGGTTTAAGGATAAGTTATTAAATGTTAAAGCAGTTTAATACCTATTGTGATAATATTAAGTACCACATTTTCTCGAATCTGGTATATTTTTCACAAGAAATATTGCTTCGGGTTTTGTTAGCAGAGAAACATGTATAATTTTTGTCATCTGATTAATTTGCTTTCATGAAATTCTTCATGAATGACTAAATGCCATTTGTGAAAAAGAATGTGTAATAAAATTTGTTCTTTTTTATCAGTATTATATGTTTTCATTTCACCATTAACCACAAAACCAAAAGGTAATGTTGATAGTTAAAGGCTATGTCTTAAACCCTTGAATTCCTAAAGTTACCCACCATAAACATAATCTATTTATCTTACATGATCAGACGAGGATGAAAATTTCCCGACAAACTCTTAAAAGAAAATCAGCCACATACTTTTTCCTGCCAGTAACAGGTCGGAGCCAAAGAAGGTAGAAAGGAGTGAGTAGAATCTGCAGACACGACACCACACTGAGGATAACAGACACGACACATCACTGAGGGCAACAAAGAGAGAAAACAACCCATCAGAACAATGTTAAGTCTCCTTCATAGACTCCACCCACTCTTCCATACTCCCTCCACCTTCTGTAAAGAAAAAAAGCCTTGTTCTAGGACTAAATTTATTTCATGGAATTTACATAAGTCAATATTGTATTTGTTTTAGGAATCTATGACAATTGTTACATTTCATAAACACTTAATAATATTCAATACTCTTATAAGTTAATTTGTGAACTGCATTGACCTTCAGAAACAAATAATCTAACCAAATACTCCACATCAACACAGCACACAACCCTCCACTCAAATGTTAAATATCTAAAACCATTAATTGAGTGACTTTTGTTCATGTGTTCCACTTGAGGTTGTATTCCAATGATATGCGAGCCAATACCAAGCCTGGAAGACAGGTAAACACACAAGTCTCAACGTAATACAATATTCTTACTTCATTTACATTAGTCACAAGCATAGTCATTAGTATTATTTCAATATTAGAAAAATACCACGAGATACACCTTACTAATTTGTAAATACCCTTTCCTCCATGTACAAAGTTAAAATATACACTATGGAAAACAAATGATTAATTTTTGTTATTTATATGCCCAGATTTCTTTACAAAAATAACCTTGGGTATTATATAACAATTACATACATGTGTTTAGTCAGAGGAAAAATCCTCTTGATTTGTGCTACACTATTATTGTTCACACTTGTGGCAGAAACACACACATATATATATATATATATATATATATATATATATATATATATATATATATATATATATATATATATATATATATATATATATATAATATCAGCCAATTATTCAGATATGAAATTGTTGAAAGAGAGGCAGAAAGACAGTGATTAAATAACATGTAATAACACACACAAGTAATAAATCAGAATTATATATATTATTATCATAGGCACCAATTTTAATTAATTTTGGTCTATCAATGAAATCATTTACAAAATAACTTGAGTGATACTCTTTTTCAACGTGTTATGGTTGACTCACATTCAAGAAGCAAACCTTTACAATATCAAGTACGTACGCTCAATAATTAACATCTATTGAAGCTAATCCAATACTCACAACAGCATACAACTAAACACCAAACTGATGCTTCACACAACTCATTGCACTCAGTACTCTCACCACAAAGTGAACACGAGAAGAGCCAGAATCACATACATTTTATATCAGTAACATTTCTCTGCAATAAATAGTTCATGCTTCACACATATAAGCTTTGGGATAAATCATTGGCATCATGACTTACACTTGTAGTTATTGTGACTTGGTTGTACATAAGGCCGTCTATTCAGCTACTAGTGATGGCTATGGCACCTTCAGCTGAGCAGTGAGTGCATTGTGCCGCCAACTCTGTCCTGAGATCAGAATCCTTCCATAGATCCTTTCAAATAACTCACACCTAACTGATAACAGGTTTCATTCCCAAAATGTACGAAGAAGAATTTTAAAACAATTATGTTCCTTGGATTAATTTGTTTTGGGTTCTCAAGTTCAAGTGTTACATGATCATTAGACAGAAGGAGTTCATACTTCAAGTTTGTATACGCGTAATTAAAAAAAAATTGTTAGTACTCAAAGATCTCACAGCAGGGACTAAGACCACCAACAACCTCACTTAGAAAACAACAAAAAAAACAATAATTACATAATATATTACAAATTATAACAGTGACAGTGTATCCATTTCAAATTCCAAGACCAAAAAAGTGTAACCATTCCACACCTTAACCACTCACTAGGAAGCCATGATGCCCAAGCAACACACTCAACCCAACTCACATATCTTTCTCCTCAAGTCTCACACTCAACACAATCAAAAATATTCCCTGACTTTCCAATTGATCAAAATACCATAACACATCATATAATATCAAGGCATAATATCATAAAAGATCACAAATTATTATAAAGAAAAGTGGAACAACTACATGCATAGAAAATATCAAAGCAAAAATTAGATCTGGACTCATTTTTGCATCTTAATACGTTGTCCATGTAATTAATAACACAATAAACACAGCCAGTGTCAGGTATAGACGTACTGAGGGGAGGCATCAACACCTTAATCCAACCTTCATCCCACAAATCACAACGAAATACTAACTAGCACCTCTTGAATCACTTACTGTATGCAAACAATTCTCATGAAACACTAAAAACCAGACCACTCCTACCTTCACCTCCAATATAAAGGCTGCACAGAACCCTTACATCATAATTATACACATAATACCACAGTGTTTACAACAGAACACTAATAATAACACACATACTTGCAACCAAAGGCCATCTGCATCAGAAAAACCCGATTCAAACCTTCATTTCATGGTCTTGTTTGTTAATGCAATTGTATTTTAATCACCTCAATGACCCATTAATATTATATCCCCGATGACCCTAAATGCCACTATCAATGCATACTCATACACATTTTGCCTCAGCATCCCAAAGAGAGTGAATTAAACTCTCACAACTTTAAGGCCGTGAGCCGAGCACTGCATCATAGAGCCACCCGAACCATGCTTAATAAATGAGGTTATTGGAGAACACTATATAGTCCTTTAAGTGTGAGAATAGTTAATATGTGGAATACTAACCAAAGTTGTGGTTAAATCAAAGCAAGCATTGATTCGCTTATTGTACGATCTACTAATAAAATACTAAAACAACCTATAGCATATGGTTTTGGCAATTACTTGGAATTTTTATGATAAGTGAATGATGTGTAATTTTTTTCTTCATAACAAATGAAATCTTAAAATCCTGTTCATAAGGATTTGTGGAAAGTTAGTCTTGTGTTCTCTTCATAAAAGTATCTTCTGCTATTTCTTTCTTGAATACCCCAAGAAAAGGTAAAGCTGCATTACAGATAAAAAGAAAATGAGCTACTATTGCATAAAACACTTCCAGATCTCCATTAAGGGACACCAGTGAAACATTACAGGAACTATTGATGGAGGTATGTACCTTTTTGTGCGCTTACAGAACACATCAACACTGACTCTAACAACCAAAGAGTAGAACCAAGCAGACCAACACTCAAGAAAGATCCTCAGAGGGGCAAAAGTTAGTTAGTTAGTTAATGCAAAAAGGAGCAAGCAAGTGCCAGACATCTGAGGTCATATGGTGCAATGTTAATCTAAAAGGTAGATGGTAAAGCAGAGGTGGTGGTAAGGCAAATTATGGGGAGGGAAAGAGGTATTCGGAAGGGCAAGGTTCATCCATTATATATACAAGGTAATGTCCGAGATATGCCGCCTTACCACTTGCATACAGGCATGATACTACTGTCCATGCACTCGTTGTAACAGGATGACACAATGGCCACGACACAATCTCTTATCGTCACGTTACAAAATTGTTTATTAGGTAGAAAATATGCTTTCATACTTCCACATTGCATATATTGTAAGCTGAAGTCCATGGTTTGCAATGATAAGTATAGTGAATCCTTACCAAAGCCCATTGCCATTCTTGTAGATTCTGTAGTTAAGGTATTTAAGGCTAGTGATAAAAGAAACGATGTAGCAATATGAGCCACGTGTCCATTCATACTCAAAAAATGTACACACTCTATACACAATCGTACATTTTGGTCTCGTCTTTCTGGCTCCAAAATTACTGTGACCTTAATTTTCATGAGGATATGGGATTCCTGGCATTAACCAAGGTCATTATAAACATATGATAAATTCATTGACCAAATTATTACATGGTGATTGCTGTACAGTCTCCAATAAATAGGTACTAATATTATATAATTATCCTGCAGTAATGATATGAGAACTGTCTGGTAACACTATAGTCTCTTAGAAAGTCTGTGTCAATAATATATACCACACAGACTATCCGAGTCATTGAGAATCCATATATTGTTAAGATCAAATAACTTTGTGTAAATACAAGTAGCTGAAAACAAACATTGGTTATAAAAATAACAACTATTATATTACATCACATTTGAATACTAGGAAATAATGCTTGGTCTCGTTGCCTAAAACTAGGACCATTTAAACCAAGAGGAAAGGTATCCACCCTTTTGGGACTGGCTTGATGCACTGCCTTGGGAAGATATGGAATTCTTCTTACTTTGTCTTCCTGAGTCTTGATAATCTTTACCTTCCTTTTCACCTTCCTCCTCTCCTTCTCGTGTCTCAGGTGTTTTATTGCCATCACCCTTATGTGGCAAATAGAAAATAATATATATTAGTTATTACAAATTACAAACTGTTATTATTAGAATGGATTAACACGTACGACAGGTAAGACTTTCCAAACAACTGTCTTCTAACTGACCTCTTGTGCTTGGCGGACTTTTTCGTTGGTTTTTTCCTGCATTCCACATTCATACTCCCTCACATCTTCCAAGGACATCCCAAACCACTCGTCAATCCAGGCAAACGCTTGTCGATGACCCAAAAGCAAGATGTTTCGCATGGCCTGAGTGAGAATACAAATACTGATGTCAAATACGTAATGGTACTTTCTATATATACTGCTTAAATGAAGATGAATATTAAAGACTTATATTTTTTTATATCACAAAATGCAACATAACTATTACAACTGTCTCAATGTACACTTTTTTTTATGCCAGCCAAGGGCAATAAAAAAATAATCCTCTCTTAAATGAGTTCAAGTAATGAAATTTAGCTAATACAAAGGCATTAAGTACACATGCTACAACTTACACGATGTACAAACTCCTCCACTTTAGTCTGCAGTCCAAACACTTGAAAGGACACATCCACCAGCTTGTACGAACACATGATTACGTCACAGCATTTATCCCAACCTTTCTCCAGGGGACCACGGCCAGTTTTCTCAGACTTGAACATAGACAGATCCTGAAAGACAAAAACACAAAGTCAGGGGAACTAAGTAAGATGAGTTAATAAGTATACAACATTATGCTATTCTTGAAGACCTTTACGAAAACACCTTGATCACTAGACTCACTTCCTCCTCCTTGTAATACTTGTCGTCCACCGGGTCAGTGAGAATATCTACTTTGTCAACAACCCGCTTCTTCAGCTCCTCCTCTTCCATTTTGAGACACTGAAATACAACCATGAAGTCTGTTTTATACTGGAGAAATATAAACTTAACTATTAATTATTACCAGTATAAGTGTACATTTCACACATATACATATTCTTACATTACAGCACAGAATAAACTCCGAGTTGTTGTTTTTATTGTATTGTAATAACATGGCAGTACTTACGTTTTCTGAGGATCCGTTGTTGTTTTCATAGCGTGTGCGAATTTTAATTGCAAACCTCGGGATGACTGAACACTGTAAAGAATAAACTAATGTTACATGCCTGCGTCTGTGTCTCTATGACTCCGTACTCATTCTGGTCGGGGGAATATAACTCTAAATCATTCATTTACAACATTATTACCAGGTGAATTCTTATGAAATTATAGACTTAGGTTTGGAACTCAATACCTTCAACTCACAATACCCAACAGACAGCATACACACCTTTATGTTTATAGATCTTATCAAAGTTGTTTATTTTTTTTTCTCACCAACCTCATAATGTACTAGAGAATGAGGTGGACTAGTCTATAGAAAACTTAACATAGCATAACTTAAGAAACAGGGTCATTTTTTTTTTGCTAACAGACTCCTCAATAAAGATGAATAGATAAACAAAGAATAACTTAAACAGAAACACATTAAAATTCTATGAGAGAGAGAGAGAGAGAGAGAGAGAGAGAGAGAGAGAGAGAGAGAGAGAGAGAGAGAGAGAGAATACCCACTATCACATCCTACACGTGTCATATCTATCCATGTTCTGCTGTTAAAAAGATAATGAGGTTATGTGATACTGAGTAACTATAATGATAACCACTACAAGATTTAGAGAAAAAACTTGATACATCTTATACATCCCACTTTCAGGATGTATTAATAATGATACATGAATTGTCAAACTGTGCATGTAATTCATAAATGACATGCTAAGTTAGGTGCCAAGTATGTTGTGTTTACATCTCAAAGGAGTGATAAAAACCTTAACAAAATACAGCCAAGCAACAGGATGGCAGGAAGCACAATACTTACTGTTAATTCTGTCGTCACAGCATGTCACATGCAAAAGAACAAAATTCAGCATTAAGCATTGATTAACTTAGTTTGGGTTGTAATATGAGATAATACAACGGATGTAACCAACCCAGCAGCAGAGCCAAGAAAAGAAAAACAATTTGTAATCCAACATTATGTTTTGTTAGATTTATGAATCCCTTATTAATATTGTGTTGCATATTACATGCAAATATCACTGTTGCAATATCCTCCCGACTCCGCGTGTGTTGTTGATGCCACTGAGGAGAGTAAGCATGGTACTCCAGGAGGAAGTACAACATACAAGTACACAATAAATACAGCATACAAAGTGACCTTCAATTACAACAACAGTCAACTTTAATGCAACTATTTATTGCATGTATTCATTGGATGACTGTTATTTTCAATAAGGTAAACAGAAAATAATAAGAAATATACCCTAATGATCAGAAAATAAATTCATGTTATTGTATAAAAATAAGAATAAAAACAATGTATTTGTTCATTACAACTGTTGCCTATACACCTAGTAAAATACATTTATATAATAGATGAAACAAATAGTTGAAAATGAGAGCTATAGATATAATTTTAAATCTATATATTACTAAAAACTCTACAATTATCAAAGCCAATTCACTGCATTCAGTCTGGCTATCACATGCAATATTTTGTATATGGATTCTGAAAAATGCATTGAGAAAAATTCTTAATTTGTGCTGCTAATTATTGTGCTCACTATATTGGTGCCACTATTCATAATCACGACTAACCATCACTATTACTACTACCACTATAACTACTAACACTATTGCTACTAACACTACAAATTGAAGCACTACTAGTCTAAGGTCTCAAAAATCTTACACATCATCTCTTTGCCTTCACTCAATTCCAATTATTATAAATGTCTGGCTTTCCACTCATAAAACTTGGACTGGAATCCTATCTTCACCAAGCAGTTGATGAGTAAAATACCGGCAGATTTTCCACTAGTAATACACTTGCACACTTTTCAGTACTTTTTCTAACCTGTTTCTGTATACGGGTAGTAGTTCCAGGCTCGCTCGGTGAGGTATATGAATCTGGGGATATAGGAGCGGATCCATGCAGGCAGTTTCCTGGAAAAACACATCAAATTAAAAGCTATTCAATGTGCACTTCCATAGTAAAAGACCATATAATGAAGTTCCTTTTATGATCCATAGACAAATTATTAGTGTGATGAGTTTTTTTCCTCACCTCAACAGTGTAACTCTCTTAAGATCAAAAGTTACTTCCTAAAGCTTCCAGTCTCCCTCACAATCACACAATCAGACATATATTTCCTGCTTGTACATTCTATATTTAGCTTAAAGTACGACTTGCATGACTCAGGAAATTTGCTGCCAATCAATGTTTAGTTAAGTAATAAATGATTCATGTTTTCAATTATGCAAACCCTCTTCTATAATTTTATGTCTGATAATTTTTTTTTTACCTCCATGAACATAAGTATTTACTAAAAAAAGTAATGTAATATAAACAAATATATTTTACTAGCGATTGGTGGTAGTTATTAGATATTGAGAGCAACAATAAAAGCAGTATGTGGACTCTTTATCTTATCAAAATCTTCACCACAATCACTCTTTTTTTGTGTGTAAGAATATCAATGAAATAAGAGCTGAAGATGCAGATAGGAGAATGTTATATAAATCATACAACATGCAAGAGGCACTACACAATTTTGAATACCATCACAAGTACAAAAATAAAATAAAATAAATAAATTAATTAAAAATAGGTAAGTTCAAATACAATTTCACAAAACCGACTAATTTGTCATAGTAAAACAAAACAAAATATTCAGTCTTACACGTACCATTATGTGCAAGCAGTCTATATTATTTAAGTTATTGAGGCTACCATTATACAAAACTAATAACATACATATAAACAATAAATAACATCACCTATTCTAAAATCCTTCAACAGACATTCATACAAGACTATAAGTATACATAATCATACATACCCAGAGAGATGGATGCGCTTTTCCGTATATTGACCTTCCCCATGGATAGGGTCAGTGTGGGATGTGTTCTCCACCACCTCCACCCCCTCCCCCCCTTGACTCTGCTCCAAACTGTGCCTTGCAATCATGTACAGCTGACCAATGTGATACTGAAATGTGTGTCAAAAGATTACTAGTATGACTCACTTATTTACATACTGACGAATTGTTAGTCATTATATATTATTTACACACTACACTTATTACTCTCATATTTCACCCATTAATTTGCCTTCATTGAGTAAATTAAGTTTATTCTTTGCTAATAATAATGTTTCCTTTTATTACTGAATAACACGACTTAATAACCTTTAATTCCTGTAATCAAAGGTAATCTAACACTTGTCTGCTTGGAATTTCCTTTGTAAGATAATAAATAAATCAACGTATTTTCTTTACAAAACAATTACATTCCCTTCTCTTCTGTAGTAATTATATTCATCTAATTAAATACATAATAATAATACACTGGAATTACCTTTATACTGTATTTCCAGTCATCTATATACCTATTAATGGGAATAAAATAATACCAGCATACCTGTGTTATGACTTACAGGTTAATTACCTGTACCTGACCTTACCTCTGGACAACTAAACGTAACATTATAATTACCTCCTCGACTGTCATGGGCATACAAATACGATATTCCTTCAGCATCTTGACTCAATATCCTCAGGTCCAGTCTTCGAGTCTCAAGAATGTTCTTCGAGTCTCAAAACTGTTCTTCGAGGCTCAAAAATTGTTCTTCGTCTCAAAAATATTCCCTCAGTTAGATTTCTTAAGCCGTTGTTCTTCTGTTCTTTATCTTACCTCCTCAGTACTGTTATAATGATCACCACCCACTACTGTTCTCCCTGGGATCACTGACACTCAGCTGCAGACACCGGTGAGTGAGTGTGAGTGTGAGAGTGAGTGAGTGTGAGTGCGTGTGTATGTGTGTGCGTGTGTGTGAACTTGTGAAGTCAGCTGGGAACTCACTCACTCAATGTTGCCACAAACACGTCATTTTATTTTCCCAGAACCAGCCCAAAACCCGCCCAATCCCGCCAAAAATACGCCTAACTAAATTGTATATACATTTTAATAGTACACAAAGGTAGATAGTTATTAGTTTATTATATGCTTTTTCTAGTATAAGGCATGAGTTTCACCAATAAGAATCTATCAAATGTAGCTACGTCATTGCAGTAGTATAGGTACGTACATCTGTATTTAAGGAATAATTATTGTAGCATGTGTTCTTCTAGTACTATATATATGAGAGATAAGTGTTCTTCATTCTCTCACTGTATTTACTTTTATACATTTAAACTTCATGTACTGAGAATATTATAGTAAGTTGAAGACACTATAACCCGAGCGATGTCATAGGTTTATAATGGAAAGTTGGATATATTACAAGGTTCCGGAAATAGTTAAGTTCGTGGTAAGAATGTATAATGTTTATAAACAGGAAAAAAAAAGAGAGAGAGAGAGAGAGAGAGAGAGAGAGAGAGAGAGAGAGAGAGAGAGAGAGAGAGAGAGAGAGAGAGAGAGAGAGAGAGAGAGAGAGAGAGAGAGAGAGAGAGAGAGAGAGAGAGAGAGAGATATTAGAATAGGTATTATACTAGATGACCCTGCAGGAGGAAGAATAAGTGAAAATCTAAAATAGAAGCAAGTGAATATATTAGGCAGCAACTTAACAAATAGGAAATCGTTAAACATGAAGTGTTTGCAGTAAAATAATAACAGCTATTTCTTGATCTTTTAGGACAGAAATGGAAAAAAAAAACAATATACTGGGAACGATTGTCTTGAATAAAAGATCAGTTTGTCACATTCCATCAATATAAATATTCATGCGGTCATCTATTTCAAGACTTGTTCCAATTTTCCTGCTTGAATTAGGTATGCAAATTGGAGAAGCCTGTTCGGAGATTCACTTGTGTGTTGGCAATATGTCACTGTCATATATTTGTGCCTTGAGATACAACTTCCTATAACAAGCTAGTAAAGTAACGCGTTCATAAGATTATTTTGAGTTCGAACAAATATGAATCGGTACGTGAGATTAAACATAAGAATCACGGCGCTGAGATTATTTTCGTTCATTTTACTGTTGTTGGTGATTGTGAATTTATTATTATTATGGGAAAGGAATGCGAGGCCACTGCAAGAGAAGAGGAACTTAACAACTACATCCCACAGTGGTTCTATTGCAGGTTTGATTACTTTCCATTGTTGTTATATATACAAAAGATCATGCAGACTAACATAAGGAGAGAGAGAGAGAGAGAGAGAGAGAGAGAGAGAGAGAGAGAGAGAGAGAGAGAGAGAGAGAGAGAGAGAGAGATGTATCTATATATAAAAAAAACTTTAAATCCTCAGATGGTGTTACTGATTCAAAGTGGTGGCGGCGATATATGTGTCGAAACTTCCCCTATCCGAAAAATGCCGACCCTCTACCCGTCTTGCCCTGGTAAGTACACACACACACACACACACTAACACACAAAAAAACAATCTACCACCATATTTCTACACAACATACCTTTTCGTGTCTAGCAATGTGTATCAATGAACAAATTTTCACATTATTATGAAGCAACACGTTTGAGCAGACCGACGTCCAGTGTTGTGCTAATACTGTGTGTGTGTGTGTGTGTGTGTGATAATAATAGCAATAATAGACGGTTTATTTGTGTGTGTTTGTGTTTCAGGGAAGTAGTGCCATCAGCAGAGAGGCTAAACATCTTTATGATTGAAATGTCCTGCAGTCCTCGTCCTCTATACCGATCGTGGTGCGCCCTAGAAAGGTAAGGAAACATTCATTCTAACCTAACCTAAATCTGCCTACTTTACTATGTGTCGTTACGGAAGGAGGAGGAAGAGAAGCGCGGGTTAAATAACCTCTCGAAACTAGTTTGGATCCGGTATGCCGCTACGCTGTGTAAATCCAGACTTACAAGTGGTATTATTCTTTTATTTATGACGTGAACGCAAGTGGTTGTGCACACGTGTATGACTCTCGTTAGGATACAGTTAAAATGATAATAATAATGTTGGCTATAACGTAATCATGATAACAGATCTTTAGTATCCCTCTGATAAAAGTATACGTATATAGTCCCATACCATGCATTAGTTCCCTGGCTTACACAATGGCGACCTCATGGACACAATATATATCAAATTACAGTATCAGTTTTGTAAATAAGTGATAAAGATTATAATATGATCCGTCAATATGAATGAGTTTGCAATGTAGTACGTGTCAGTCTACTTCATGATTACTCTTTACTGTAACTTAATTTCCTATATCATCACTAATTGTTCATGATTTCAATTCCAGCAACTTGTGATTTTTTATTTATTTATTTATTTATTTATTTTTTATTATTATTATTATTTTTTTTTATAACCTTGTGATGTGGTCCAGCCCCTTTGTACCCCAGTCACCAGACACTCTTGTTCACCTTCCTCGCTCACTGTAATGCTGAACGTGAGGTTAGGTTTCAACTGGGCAAAAATGGTTCCTGCCCTACACCACTAAAACCGCTTATTGGATCCAAAAAATTTAATAATTTGTTCATACTCTTTATCTGAAATCCCAAAATCTACAACTTTGCCTCCTATGACCAAACGACACTTTTCTCATGTAATGTATATACGCCCCTCTGGCCACATACTTGTTCCAGCCACTGATCTTTAAGACGAAGAAATCAGTGCTTGCAGCTCTCTCCTAAATTGTTCGTCATACAGGAAAATTTCCATAATTAGTATTATTGCCAATTGGATTATGTACAAATTTCATTTCTATTATTTTTCACGTATCTGTGACATAAGGCGTCACTTAGAAAATCTAACCCGCGCTACTAACGGGCGGAGGCCAACCATCTCAGGTCTCCCTGAAGCCTACCGGCGACATGGGTAGAAAAAAAAATGGATTTTCAAATTTCTGGCACAAATATCGACCAGGATTGGGGTCGAAATGGTTTTTGCCATTTTACTTCGTAACCATTTGTTTTACTGATGAATTGTATAGAAACAAAGTTTTTAAGCTTGACACGTTTTATCCGCTGTATTAATCAGTTTTCAAAACTCTTCCATAGTTTTTGAGAAAAGCTGAAAAAAGCATAAATATTATGACAATTATAAATGTTATATTTTATCAGCCAATTACTTTCCAATTAGATTTCCCAATAGCTCAAAAGAACGAGCTTTTCCTGCTCTATCTTTGTTATTCTATACACGTTTTACGTAAACCACATACTTTTCGAGTTATCTAAAAAAAAACTATTCTTGATAAAAATTCTAAGGGGTAACCCTGCTGATTTTCATGAAAATTTTCACATCTCCAAATCTTATGAAAATTGGTACATAAGGGTTCTCAGGCTTGCTGTACACGAATCTGGAATCAGTTTCCTGATTACTAGAACTTAAAACTCAATTTTACTCAATGTGGTCTAATAAAACCCGTGGGAATCGCCATTATTTTCCTCTAACTGGGCAATACTGTTCTCCTACATCAAAATTGTATATAGAAGAAACCCCCTCCACACAATACAGTGGATGAGGGTTTCAACAATTAGAATCAATCCTTTACTTAATATCATAATATACAGGAAAGTACCATACACGATAGTTTTTTCTGATGAACCAAATGATTAAATGAAATATTATTTACAAATGCACAAATCCATAAATTGTGTCAATCTTCCACCAGCTGGGCATTACACAACCACCTGGCTACTGTTTGGCTGGTGATGCTTGGAAGGGCACTGGACCCCAAGGAAAGTCTGCTTCCTGAACTACAACAAACCTACTCCAACCTCAACGTGATCACTGTGGACCTGGACTGGTTGTTCCAGGGTCTGCCAACACACCAATTGTTCTCCTCGGGCAAGTGGGTTGAGTCCAGTAAGTGAATCTCGACTCCCTTGTTAAGTATTAATTCTTACGTATACAGATTACCATGAAAGTGACTAATTTAATTGTTATATTATGAAGCAATTGATTGATTATATTCTATACATTGGATGTGTTATGGCTTACCTGGGCTCAACACCTGACATGGTTTGTAATGTGTTCAACAGCGTGGCCAGCCAAAAACCTGAGCAACATGGTACGTCTGGCCCTAGTGTGGCATTATGGAGGCTTCTACACTGACTTTGATACAGTCTGTTTGCGTACAGTCAAGGGCCTCAAGAATGTGATTGGCAGCCAAAGTTCAGAGTTCGTCAATAATGCAGTTTTTCATTTTGACCATCACCACCCCTTCCTTCACTCTATCATGGAACAACAAAACATTAAATTTAACGTGAGCATCAGCTAATTTTGTGTACACGTGTAACCATACATGTTCCATATGAATGTGCATCTGGTACCGAGAGAAAAATATAATTAATTCACATCATTGCACAAAGCTTAATAGTTTTTTGTTCTAATACCAAATCTATACTGCCATATATATAGTACAAAAATCCTTTCTCTATCAAGTGTTTTTTTATTTCATTCTTGACAGGGACTATTACACAACGTCAATGGTGTGAACTTAATGACCAGCACAGCTAAAACAGTTTGCAAAACCACCAACTTTGAGGAGCTGGTGGTGCAGCGCGGAGGGATGTGTCAAGGCTTCACAGTTCTGCCACAAGCGGCTTTTTATCCCTTGTCTTGGAGGAATTGGAAGGACCTGTTTCGCCCTGAAGCTGGACCAATCCTCATGAAGGTTAGTTACACTGGCAGCAAACAATCCAATCAATAAGTAATGAAGTTTATGATGTTTGTGTATCAGACATAATATGTACCACACTCACTACCAAACACCATCATTCCCTTTATCCAACAGGAGCTGAATGGCAGTTTTGTCCTGCATGCCTGGAATGTGTTCAGTGCTGCCTCTCCGATCAGGGTTGGGTGAGGACACTGTATGATCTAGTTTCATCTGCTAACTGTCCCATTACCAAGAGGAGATTAGTTATTGAGGGAAGGGTGTGGGGCCCATATTTATAACATTTTAAGTCCTCCACCATGTCAGACAAGCATCTATTTTCACAGGTACAGGAAGGTGCAACTAAAAAGTATTCCAAATGTTCATGAAAACATTTTTTTGTTTTATAAAAAAAATTTATATCACCAATATTTTTACATATGGGAAAAGAATGTAGCATATGTATGTGTGATTTGATTTACATAAGGTTAACTGCACTGTAGTTTTATAATATTATGGGATACATGTTTTCCCTACTGGCTGAAAATACTCAGAATACCGTAATAATGTAATACAAAAAGGACACCATTTAAAGAATCTTAAGTCACTGGTTTCCCTGAGTAATGGGAGAAAAGTCTCTCTCCTCTAGTTTTTGCATACCTGTACAAAGGTGGTAATATTTTAGGTTCAGCCATAATACTTATTAGTTTAGTTTTTAACATTAAGTGAGCACCATCAGATTTTTTAGAATTACGACTAAACTTCCTGGTGAGAAAGCTTTTGTTTCTACTTTTCCCCATTTTTACAATCACACGTTGAGATAGTCTGTGTATTTATTGTCTTCCATGCTTTCATGTGTCTTCTACTTCAGCTCATGTTTATTGTACTAATCAGACACCTAATAGCAGCATAAAACACAAGCAAACACCATAATTACACACCATTAAGCAAACTATTGCCTAATATTAATCACAAGATATGCTGAAATAAATTTATGATGTCTATCAAAGCACTAGAGAAACATTACAGTTTTCCTTCTGAGAAAAGAATTAAGTTAAATCCTAATTCTTTCTATGTTTTCAAAGTTTTTTTTTTTTGTATTGATTTTGTAATTTTGTTTAGAACTTTCCTTACTATGATTAAAAACTGTATAATATGTACAGACAAGAATACCTCTGTTGGTAAAGCAATGTAGCTGAAAGTATGGACACTCAAATTAGAATCACAATGTTCCTCACTAAAAAGCTTCAGCAATAACATACAAAAAAAAAAATTTCTACACACATACATTCTTTGAAATATCTACACTATGTTACTGATAAGATGAAATAACTCTGAGAATGAGCAAACTAAATATAATGAGTAATATGAAATAAATAGAAAATAGCTACTATTCAATACCTCACTAAATATCAACTTTCGTTCCGATATTTTTCATAATCGGAGAGCCAGGCTTTGGTTTTGGGGGGAGAGGTGGGGGTTTGGGAGCTTTTTCTTCATTGTCTTCTTCCTCTTCTAACACGTAACTCTTCCTGTTTAATTTGCTGAACTTGAATAGAGCAGTTAGACGATTTAATGTACCTAACCTCGCCTCTCCAGAGTTGTCATTCTTTTTTGCTTCTTCATCATCTTCTGCATGCATACTGTCCTCTGCTTTTTGTTCACCTGCTAATCCTTCACCATTATTTACTTGGCTCACCTTGTCATCTTTCTTCTCTTCTTTTTTCTGCTTCAATGTATTCTTTTTATTCTGCTTTTCTTGTTCTTTTTCCTCTTTTTCTTTTTGTTCTTTTTCCTCTTTTTCTTTTTGTTCCTGATCCTTTTTCTCTTTCTTCTCTGACTCCTTCTCTCTTTTCTTCATTTCCCTTATGAATTTTTCTGTCTCCTTCTCCAGCTTGCGTTTCTCTCTCTCTTGCTTGTTCTTGCTCTTCAGCGTCCCTTTGTTACTTTCGTTATCTTCATCTTCTCTATACTTGTCTTGCGTTTCCTCTATAGTAGATACATCGACCTCACTCTTATTCAAAGCGATGTTTGACGAAGTGTCTTTCACCTCCCCAGATTCCTCCTCAGGGCTGAAAACAGAAAAAAAATACATCTTCGGTTGATTTTGTGGTAGAATATTGAGTATATTAATGTACACAGTTCTATTAATCATAAATAGTACGGTAAATAATGTGTATTTCACTTATATGACCAAGGGAACATTGCATTTCATATTCTAAATGTAGTTGTACCTTTTTTCCAGTAAGCATTTTTATCCAAGTCATTAGTTATTTGCTCAAATGAAAACAGACAGAAGGAAACAAGCAGGTTACCTTTGTGGAATTGTGACTAGCAGCAGCATTTGTAAGTTCCGTGTAGAAGCTATATGCTGCTACATCCACTAAGTTAGCTGGTTACATAATAACTATTAGTAAAAGAACAGTAATGCAGCGGTGACCATACTTATGCACCGGATTATTTTTTTTTTCAGTAGAGATCACTGGCATGAATGTTGCAGAGTTTTGAAATGCTATATGAGTTTCCAGATTCTTTTGCAGAAGCATTTTTCGATAAGAATGAATATAGCCACCTGTAGGCAAAGGCTTAAAGCTCCATAGCAACCAGATGGATACATTAAAGAATATATATCTGATGCAAATAAAAAAATGTAGTAGTATGAACAGGTTAAAACAGGAAAGGATATTTAATTGTTCAAAAGTGCACACAAATCCTCTGTATATGTGTGGAATGTTTGCTAGATGGAAAGGAAACTGGCATATATTTTCATCACACCACCCATAAATGGAGCACGACTGATCCATTTTCATAAACATTTTTCTTCTCATTTCCTTTCTGTTTTGAATTTCACTTTACTGTAATACTTTCAAAACGGCCAGCCAGTTCTTCACAAAATGAATGAGAATGCACATGTCAAACAGTAAGGCGTGACAACTTTTAAATCATTATAGAACATTTGCTCACCCGATGATTCCGTGATACGTCAACATGGAAACTCTTATAGAATCAACATGCATTATTAGTCAAACTACAAATTAAAGGCATCCAAGTTTGAATCAGTTCCTCATAATGGACCTTTACCTTAGTGGGAAAAAAACACATGCACCTTAAAACTCATAAAACTTAATAAGGGCGATGAGTTCATTAACTAAACTTATGAACAGAAGTCACATATAATTCTTGCTTGTGGTGGCATCGAGGAACCCTTTAATAGAAACCATATTCAGGCTTAATATATTTTTTTTGTATATAAAACTGCACCTAACATGAAAGATTACAAGTCGTCTTGTGTTCCGTAAGCATCACCATTATATTTGATGAATTGCTTCCGTGTAGTTAATTAATGCAAAAAAAAGGAGCAAGCGCCAGACATCTGAGGTCATATGGTGCTATGCTTCCTTATAATCATGAAGGAAATGAACATATATCCCCTGTCTCTGCACAACTCCTTCACTCGTGCTATGTTATACTTCTCTTCCATCGACTTCCTTGCATACAGTTCTATTTCCTATGTTAAGAATGATTAATAACCAGTTTTGTGATTGGGTATTACTAGATGTCACCACAAGCTTTATTGATGTCTTGAAACTTTTATATACTTGTTAGTTTGTTGCACCCTAAAGTTAATGTTTTGAAGACACTCAAGCTAAATAGAAATTAGATTTGGCGCAAACCTACTGACTTATTATAAAAAAAAGATGAAATTAATCTGATTTAATTTCAACTTTGAATAACAATAATACGGAAATGAAGTGGATCAGTTGTATCGCTTCTTAGTTAACTATGATATTTTTAGTCAAACACAGAGTACAATCACAAAATTTGTATATTTACATGAAAAGTCTATCTACAGGGTCTGTATCATTATTTTAAGGCTCTTGTCCCAAGTTCAAAAATACAAGTTATATACACAAGGCAATAATATCAATGTTGTGGCTAACAGCATAAGTATATAATATGCATTGAAGACATTATAATAATTGACGCTCTTCATATCACAATGTTTGAGTACAACTGTCCTAAAAATTAATCAAGAGGTTTGCCGTGAAAATAATAATGGAATGATTCTAGTGGATAAAAGAACAACTACAACACACACACACACAGGCACACATACACACACACACACACACACAATGCCACCACACATACAACAAAAAAATAAGTTGGGGTCGGGAGTGGGGGGGTGGGTAATGGGCATTGTGAAAGCATACAAAAACAAGGATCTACAAAAACATATAACTCATTGTTAAACCCAGACACAAATTTTCACGAGTCTAATTAATGTCAGACAACCACTAGAATATATTAATCCACCTCTGTTTATAAGTGACCTTCAAATATGACACATGATCTATAAGTATAACCAATTTCCTGTAAGGCTAACTTGTAACAACACTTCTAGGAGGTTAATGTATGGAATAACTGGTAATGTTAAGTATAAATGAACGAAAATTATACAGCATTATGCACCACGTTTAAGTGTTGTGGTAAACCTTAACACATATAGTTGAGTATTGCCTCAGCTATGTTTGTTTCATTGTAATTCTCGTGGAACTCTTTGTAAATAAATCTTAAAAAGTAAATGAAATATCTTGACATCTTCCCTCCCACTCAGCTGCATTGATAAGCACCTATTACAAAAATAAACAAACCGTTGAGAATAATATCAAATGCTTATACAAATCAAATGTTTCGTGGGAATCAAGAAAATGTTATATCACACTGTCATTCTGGATCACCTACAGCTTCAACAACTTGTGAAAAAGATTACAAATTAAGGAATATTGTGTCTTTCTCACTGCATTTTGTCCTCCCCTGAGTAAAGACTTGTTCCCTTCCCCCTCTGTCTCTTCCATTGAGATTGTACACTACATTACAAAGCATTAATGTACAGTTGTAATGTGGTTTCTCAAGCAAAATTTCTCCACGCAGAACTGATTTCTTTCTTCTCAGCACCATGAAGCCTCAAGATCGATTACATTGAATTATAACATGAATTATAAATAATCACATTGCAAATGTGCTGAACTATTTACTTCATAATGACCTATAACATAACCTAATTATTATGAGAGAGAGAGAGAGAGAGAGAGAGAGAGAGAGAGAGAGAGAGAGAGAGAGAGAGAGAGAGAGAGAGAGAGAGAGAGAGAGAGAGAGAGAGAGAGAGCGAGAGAGAGAACGAGAGTGAGAGAGAGCGAGACGAGATACTAAATTTGTGTTTCCTATTTAACTAAGTCACACTTTGGAACTACCATTATTTGTATCTACAGGAGTGTTTAAAAAGACTGATGCTGAGAAAATAGAAAAACTAAAGCTGATTTGTTCCTTTCAACTATCATTTATCAACTGCCATTTATCACAGACTTTTTATAAGGTTTTCCTCTGAGTATGTAAATATTACTTAAGAGACCCAAGTACAACTGATCTTTAGTTTCATGATCTGATACAATATTACCCAAAGCAGTGCAGACACATACTATTAACACGCCTAGAAAAAAGAAACAGTTTAATACTTTAGTTCGCACGACTCTCTGTCCTTACCTATATCTTTTAGTATTTAAGTATGTCGAAGCCCACAGAAGTTATATTAAATGTCTATATCTTCACCAACATGAAAGGAATCTCGTTTTAAAATTGTTATAATCAAAACTGTTCTATTATTACATTTTGAGAGAATAAACCAATGTGGTAGTTAGTAGTAAGTAGTGTGATAAATAAGTAAGTGTGAATCACGAACACATTCACTGTGGCACAATATAACAATAGAGGTACGATTGCTTCTGTGTTCCTGCAAAACCTAAGACAATAGTATTAGCATTTTATATTATTAAACATACTCTAAAATTCACACCTATTAGGATAAATGCAAGATTCACAGGAATGAGTTTGAATACTTGAACTCTACTCACAAATCAATACAGGTATCTTCATAGCCAAGATCTTAAAAACTACCCAAGTGAATCTTTCCAAATCAAAATCCAGATATCCTACAGTGAGATTATTGGCACAAAATCTTACACCGGCATTCACCTGTGATCCAAGCAACCAATACCCAGTAACAGGCAGGCTAATGCAAGCAAAGGCCCCGGAAAGATGATCCTCTCCCTTAACATCATCTTGTTCATCCACTCAGCTTGAACAGAACTTTCTTCGTTTTTTCAATTTAATTTATCATATTTTTACGTATCATCCTACCTCTGCTGCCCTACTCTCCCTTTAATAATAATAATAACTTTGACTTATATTCATGAGTTGGATGAAAGGTGAACAACCAAAATTATAAAAATATATATGTATATATATGTCTGTAATGACAGTTGAGAATATGGTTATTTCCCATAACTATTTTTCATATTCTCAATGAGATTGCCAAAACTCAATAATGAACATTATCTACATAACCTTATATTACCCTTAATAATATAAATATACCTGTAATTTGTTCCTTCCGTACAGGGTCAAAGTATGACGTACACTTATTTGACTTTACAGGGAATACAGCACGTGCCCAATTTACATTATGCTTTATACATGTAATGTTCATTAACTTCTCCAAATATCATAAACAACAAATACCATCCGAGACTACGTGCCACAATAAATGTGCTAAATTTCAGGCGCTTGTCTGACTCATTGCAAGCAGAATCAATCCATGAAAAAGTTGTAAACTTTCATCACTTTGAAGTAATTACACTGTCACTATACTTCCACCTTCAGGTGATGACTAATCATTACTCCCTCCACTCCTCCTGTCACTTACCTATCACCTGACACTCAGCTATGTCCGGTACAGTTTCAAGTCTGGTTTAACAAGCACATCTTTCATACCAATCCATACTTATTGAACCAAACTTAAGAATGCTCTGAACATGGCTGAGTGACAGCTGACAAGGGAGTAACAGGAGTGCATGAAGAGAATGTTGAATTGTTTCATCATCAAAAGGGGAAGGTGGAAGTTATGTAATGGAATACCCAGCAACTACTGGGATTAACAACCTTTATTAAAGAATAATTAATAACTGTAAGAAAAATAAATAGTCTGAAAACTAACACATTTCCTGGACACCCTGTGTATATATGTATATTCTCAGATATCTTTTGAAAACTAATTTCAAAAGAATTACATGAGCAACATAAGATGATAAATATAAATTGAAAACTCTGTATTTAAAGCAAAGACTTTTTTGTAATCGTTTCAACAATAAATCTGATCCAAGTAGTCTTTGGAATGGTGAGCAAGTGTTGCACAACTATGAATGTGTTTTGTCTTTGCATTTTCACAGTCATGTTATTCTTTCTCCATTAACTGTTATGTTTGTTATTCACTAAATACCCTCAATATAAGTAGCGTGCAAAAAAGTGGAAATAAAACTGAGGTCTCAAGTTGTTTTCCTCTGTGACTTCAAACTCAGACAAGCTGCAACATATGCTTAAGATGCCCTAAATTATACCAACATATTACTTTCTTCTTTTTTGTACTTCAAAGACACATCACTTCCTCATATTTGTTTGCTGTTTTTCTTGATGTTTTCCTTATAACTCACTTGAAAGTCTCTCATACCTCATCATCATCATCATCTTTGATAGCCTATTTATATTTGAAGAAAACCCCCACATATCTACATATATTTTTTGGGATGGGACAAATTTATAAACTGCCCAATTCATGACTAATTAATTCATGCATATCAAGAGTGTTCTGTATTATTCCAAAATATTAGGAAAAATTTGGGTTGAAAATTATGATTCACAACTTTTATCATCTCAAATATGGCTTTCAAAATGACTCCAGAAACTGAGGTATTAGTGACTGACAAGAAGGATATTTTTCACACAAGCTCATGTAATATACTACCTCGATGTTTAGTCTTACTCCTTACTCTTTCAATAGATGTATACCCTAGGAATAATCTGCAGTGGAAGGGAGAGATGGGAAGACATGGGCTGGGAGCTTCAACCTAAACTGTGTACATAGTTGTAAGGAAGATGGTGATTACAGAAACTATGACAGATATACCTAGCAAGGAGTGAGAAAATAAAGAAGGAATGTAACGTATATTAAGAAGAGGGAGAAACAAGGGAGTTGAGAAAATATAACAAACAGGAAAGTATATCAGTATAAGAAGACAATATGAATGTAGAGATGAACAAAGAAAAGTGAAGGATTTTAGGGTAATATTAAAATAAATAATACTATACACAAAAGGGTCCTATATGAAAATACTAACTTCATGCTTCCAAAAAGTGATATTCATGATACTTTCTGATTCATGGCATATTCATTTTCTGTATTTACTAATCTACATAATACAAGTACTATAGCTACTCTCTGATTTCTAAATTCTTAAGAGGAATGGGACTTGAGCACAAAAATTCAAATCTTTCACGTCATCGGCTTATTCATGAAGTGACTCAATTATGTTATACCTAGACTTTACTTTAGTTCCAGTTAATTTATGTGTGAGGTGTGTGTGTGTGTGTGTGTGTGTGTGTGTGTGTGTGTGTGTGTGTGTGTGTGTGTGCGTGTGTGTGTGTGTGCGTGTGCGTGTGTGTGTGTGTGTGTGTGTGTTGCTTTGCTTATAACAATTAACTGCTTTGGTGTATTATCACTTTTCAACTTCTCAATAGAATCATCTGGGAAGCAAGTAGCAAATATGCCTCAAAATATGACCGCATACAAACACCACCACTGACATTAATAAAAATAATAAATAACTTATAATACATATACTATACATATATATATAAGACCAAATCATAATAAAATCACAAGAGGTCCGAAACCACCATTAGACACCATAGAAAAGGGAGTAAGAAATACTACTTTTTCACCTCCTCCCCCAGCGGGTGAAGTCTTGCCACGGGGACAACACACCCTTACTGAGCAGCACACTCATAACACAACCACGTAACAAGGTCTCCTGGAGTTATTTCTTCCATGTTTAATTGTGAAGGTGTACGGATTAATTAATTGACTGATAATGATACACCTGTACTAATAATCATCATCAATATAACTTTGTATGTGCATTCAATAAGAGTTTTAAGCTAGTGTAGGAACCATTTCTGAGAAGGGAATGTTAGATGGGTAATGATATTGGTAGTTACATGCAATACAAAATGGAGACTGTGATTTTGAATAACTCCATCAAACGTGGTAAACTTTGTAATAATGGAGGAAGACTTTCTAATAAAGAATTAAATGATATACTTATTCTTTGTTTTAGTGAGAGCCATAGACGATACTTCATTATGCTAATAAGCTCTTGATGGATCAGAATTATATTGTTCCAGTCTTCATAAGAATTTGTTTTCACTTGAAGGAAGAAATTGCCAAGAAAACTTTTATAGGCAACTAAGCCATAGAAAAGTATGATATAACAAAGTAGTGAAGCGTACACTTCTTAACAAAATATAGTGTGTGGATAGCAAAGGTTTTGTTCCATGATCTCATCCTATTTCAAATTAACAGTGGAAGCATTATAGTTCAACAATTCATACTGCTATCTATTGAAAAGTTTTCCCACTTAGAAGACGATAAAATGTCAATCCATTGATGATCTGCTAATATGATCACTTTCTTATATAATGACACTAAAACAACACAATCTATCACTCTAATGATTTAAAACACATTCCACAGTTTGCCAATGATTCACCACAAGGGAAATCCACACCTATATGTATATATATACACACGTACAACACACAACAAGTCCCTGGAAAGACTGGAGGTGACTGCTACAACACAATCACCCACTACTTCAGTGTTCTCCCAGTCGCTGCCACAATTCACAGAGGTGTAAGGCAACAGTACCCACGTCACACCCCAATAAACACCACAGACCTGCCTGGCCCCAGGCTGTCACAAAGGATTGTATCTCACAAAATATTCAGTTCACAATGCTGTCTAGTTTTCACACAATGTTCTAAGTAGTTCAAAGAAAGGAATACCTCCCAGGCACATATTCAAATCTAACAAATGAGGATGCGTCCAATGGGGATAATTTGTGATCATACTTATTAGAGATGATGAGCATTGTGAATACAATCTTAAATGTAGCTTAATTTTATCTGTTGTCATTATGAATTATTTGATTAATCAGATGCAAAACTAAGAGGTAAACATAACATTACTACATAGTAGTAGTACTAGTAGTACTAGTAGTAGTAGTAGTAGTAGAAGTAGTAGTAGTAGTAGTAGTAGTAGTAGTAGTAGTAGTAGTAGTAGTAAGTAGTAGTAGTAGTAGTAGCAGTAGCAGTAGTAGTAGTAGTAGTAGTAGTAGTAGTAGTAGTAGTAGTAGTAAAAGTAGCAGAAGTAGTAAGTTACTACAATAGAACAGTAATGCTTCACTACTTAAGATACATCTGTCTAGATGCATCCATTAAGATATCATGAAAATTTCACACACAAATTTAGTTATCTAGTAGTTGTAAGAACAGTACCTATTGAATGTACAATAAATACTTAATTTAAGTATTGATATTTCATTACTTATAAGAGTTTTTTGCAGATGACCAAACGATGTTCTCCAGAATGTTTTTATACTTAGGATACAGATTGCAATATGGAGAATAGTTTTGGATGCAATCTGCAATATGCATAAACAAGAATTACTGCACTAAGTAACTTTGACTTGAGTGAGTGAAAACACAACACAAGGAGAGCATAGCATCTTCCTCTGCATAGTTAAAAGACAGACAGAGGCACAGCAAGACCAGGTGAAGCAAGGAATGATGGAGATGGATGGCTATGGGAGAGAGGGAAGAGTAGGAGGTGGCGGTGGTGATGGCGATGGCGATGCTGGATGTGGTCGGCATAGCCGGCAGCAACAGCAGCAGCGGTGGTGGGTCAGAGGAAGGCATTGTGGTGAACGGCTTGTTGGTAACTGTACCTGTCACTGGGTCGCACTCGATCTGGAATAGGAGGCGGCACTACCCTGGCTCCATCCAGTTCAATTTCCTCGAGTTCCTCTTCCCCTGGAGGGTGGACCTCAAACACTGGCAGCTCCTCTGACTCTCCCGTAGCACCTCCTTGCTGCTGCTGCTGTTGTTGTTGTTGCTGTGGTTGTTGTTGCTGCTGTTGTTGTTGTTGCTGCTGCTGCTGCTGCTGCTGCTGCTGCTGCTGCTGCTGTTGTTGTTGTTGTTGCTGCTGCTGTTGCTGTTGCTGTTGCTGCTGCTGCTGCTGCTGCTGCTGCTGCTGCTGCTGCTGCTGCTGCTGTTGTTGTTGTTGTTGCTGCTGCTGCAGTTGCTGCTGCTGTCCTGGTGACTGTGTGGTCAACTTAGAACGTAGGAGGTACACATATGTCCGGTACCTCTTGACCTGAAAGTGAAGAATCAATTAATGCGATATTGTCGTAATCTATCAGAATATTTTCCATAAGAGTGTAGTGTATGGTTATGACAGCCTCAGCCTCAGCCTCAGCCTCACCTCCTTGATGAGATACGCTTCCTTCTCTCGGTAGTTAGACATGGAATGGGCTCGGCTGTTCTTCTCTGGAGGGTGAGCTTTGTGATCCTCAAGCTCCTGCTCCAACTGGGCCAAGCGCTTGGTGTGATCCTCCAACTGTTCACTCTGTGCCAAGGTGGTTTGAATCTCATTACTGCATGCATCAGTGTGGTGTGTGTGGTGTGTGTGTGTGTGTGTGTGTGTGTGTGTGTGTGTGTGTGTGTGTGTGTGTGTGTGTGTGTGTGTGCGGATACTTGCCACAAAAGACTAGAACTGGTCTGTCACATCACAAGAATGGTAAACAGCTAGAAAAAAAAAATTGTTACGCTACATAAATTACACAAACCCTTTACCATACTGAAGACACATAGCTGAAGTAAATTGAAGATAAGAGGAAGGAACAGACTGGTAACAAACTGTAAGGCACCAACAAGCCTCACCATGTTGAATTTAGTGATGCTACACGGGAGTAACGGCCGCTGGAACTTGCGCTGAGACCCAACAGCCCCTGGGAGTGGAGCAGCAGAAAGACTGGCAGCGACAAGGTTGATGGTGTCTATCCAAGCCTGGAGTTCCTTACTGTCACTGAAGGGAAGGTGAAGGGAAAGAGTTGAAAATAGACGATGAATGGAATTAGTAATATACATGACCTTTTAATACTTGAAGCTTCTGGTTCCTCCTCCTCCTTCCACTGTGATTGTGTTGTTTTCTGACTTAGATAATGAAGATCACATACATAATGAGAAATAAATATTCATACATCGATGCTATTTGTTTAACCTTGGCTAGTACGATTAAAAAAAAATAATAATAATAATAAGAAGGTTCATTAACTTTCTAATACCATGTCAATATGAGTCCTGTACCCTTGAAGACACTGTAATAAACATGAACTCACCTGGTTTGTAGTAAGTACTCTGCCTGATCAGCTGTTTGCAACCTGAAAACATGTTCCTTTTTGGAGTAGTCATGGGCCCGGGTGGCTAGCGAGTGGTGGAGGCGCACGGCATTGTGTCCCAGCTGGGCGTGTTGGGGTCCTCGCCGCGCCCCCTGTTCATCCTTGTGGAGGTAAAGCACCAAGTCCTGAATCACACAGAACCACATCTTCCACGAACGCTTTCCGAAGGCAGCTGGAACGGGAGATCATATTAATTTTCTTTTCGTTGGTTAGTTTTGAGATAATTTAATACATTTTTGTTATTTTTGGTATAAGTGTATGTCTGTGTGTGGTTGGATTAAACTTTAGCACAAAAAATACTGTTACTAATTGTGCTGTAACTCGTCTTCCTAGAGCTTATTACATCACTTTTATGTACAAGTTTTATTTAGAATATTTACAACACATTTAAACCCAGTCAACTCACTCTTCTTGCCATTGGGGTCTGTACAACACTTGCGCATGATGTAGCCCTTTTTGTACTGCACACCACTGCCTGAGGGTGGTGTGAGGAAGGGATTGCTGCCCACGGCCATCTCAGCCTCACCACTGCCTCCCTTACTGCCGGACGTCACCTCTCCATCTCCCTCAGTGTCCCTGTGTGCAAGGTTAAAGGAGCAGGTCACATGAAGGAGAACTAAATAAATAAAAAAATATATAAATAATAATATAAAAATAAATGATGTTTTGTACTTACATAGCCCACTGGAGAGGTCGGTTTCTTATTGCATGGTAAAGTGACTTGAGAACCTCCCTGGGGAAGTTCTCACCATCGTTCAAGTCAGCGAGGTTGTCGATGAATTCATTACAGGTCATCTTCCGGCCTATGTTCTGTCCGTGGAGGTCAGTGTTGAGGAGCATCAGGGCACAGGTCAAGGTGTGTACGGCATCTAAACAAGGGGAAAGACAAGGAATATATTAAATTAGGATACTCTCTATAAAAACAATACCCACGTGAAATTATTAAGGTATACAGGATATCACGAACCTAACTCAATCCTGTAAAGATTAAATTACGTACAGTCACACACACACACATTCAAAAACACATACATGACTATAAAATCACACACACACATTTAAAAACACATACATAACTATAAAATCTATGTACTGGTGTTCTATATTAATTTCTTCACCTTGAGAGTTGAAGGTTCCTGGGTTAGACTCAAGGAAGCGGTGTGAGAAGTGCACCAAGACACGCTCCCTTTCCTGAGTCTCCCCCGCCAGGCAGAAACGGTCCAGGAATTTCCGTAAAGCCTTGTCCAGGGTGTCACCACGGAAGTCAAAATACCTGAGGTACTCTTCAGCCACTGCTCGGCTGAACTCATTGCTGGAAAATTGTATGAAAATATTAAGTCAGGAATAATTTAAGGCTATTCATAATTTCTGTTAACCTGTAAGCAAGTTTTGTGGTACATTTCATAAAGATTCCAATTATGTCAGGATTTCTCACATGAATAAGTTAATATTTCTGTAGCAGATTAAAGTTTCATTATCTATATATTCTATAAATTCGTCTTTTTCCACAAATCAAGGTAATAAAAGCTAGACTCAGAATACAAGACTAGATTAGATCACTTTCCCTTAGAAGAGACATTTGTTTGCATTCTATAATACATGTAAGAATGTTTTTATACAACCACATACTTCTTAGAGAGGTGCCTTGACACATCCGACTTCTTGAATCCATCCAGACTGATGAGGCGCTTAGCTAGCCGCACCGCCGAGGGAATATCCACAGCCTTGGGACTGTAGTGGAAGCTGTGCAAGGAGTCAATGTCACTCTCGTCCTCACTTAAAGGTGGAGAGGTGGTGCTGGAGGAGCGTACCGACGACGCTTTGCCTGTTCCATCTTCCTCTGAAAGACATGTAATTTCATCCTCAGACTCCCTTAGTTCCTGGTACGCTAGTGTGTCTGGGGAGAGCGTGCCGGAGCCTGGGGTTGTGGGGCGCGTGTTAGTAGGGGTTAGGTCAGGATCACGCATAACCTCGTCTCGTGGAGGAAAGGATTCATTGGCTGACTTGTGTAGGTGTTGTGGCCGCCGCCTGCCACCTGGAGCTGCATCAGGACCTTCCACTTTAATAACAATGCGGTTTTCGTCTTGCCGTCTGGCCCGCGCCCTCTCCGACACACGGCTGGAGCCCTCGGCAGACATCCCGTGTCCGTTGGGGAGTAGTTCCTTGTTACCAAAGGAGTTAGTGTAAGGGGAGGAGAGGTGGAGGGTTGGGGTGGTATCGTCCCACTCCAACTCGTCCGGAACGTCTGTGTCTGGACTGGTTAGGCTGGAGCTGTTAGAACACACATTGTCTGACCTGTTAGAGCTGCCCATGGAGTCCCGGCCACTGTACATCTTGTCATACACTCCACTGCATGAGTACTGCATGGAGGAGGTGGGGGACTGGGGGGAGACTGGGGAGGGGGACCTGAGCAGGGGACTGTCGGAGTCGTGGCTTGACCGCACGCTGTCTGGGGAGGTAGTGTGGGGGGCGTTAAAGGTCCATATTATACGATCTTCATGGGGGGGAGGCAAGGGGGAGGACCTGGGATCATCACAAGTGTCCAACAGAGTGTTAAGAGAAGACGTCACATCATCCTCAAGCTCTATGTTAACAGCACACATATTACCGTCCTTCTGGTACTGCAGCTGGTCCTCCGACTTGGATATCCTTACGGAGGACCCAGCTGGAGGGTAAGTAAACTTCACGGCGCCACTAGCATGGTTATCCACGGACACAGGCGAACACAGGCTCTGCGGACTTCCCAGGTCGCGCTTGACCAGCCGGCCCCCACAGACATTGGCCTCGTTGGGGCTGGTGGGTACGCTGGAGCTGCCTGATTTACGCAGGTCATCCACAGTTTTCTGCTGCGGGAGCCAGCTGGCGTCGTGGGAAGTCCGCGAGAGGTTCAGGATGAGGTCACCTGTCATCAAGTAAGCCTCACTTTTAGGCTTCCTTAAGGCGTTGCGTTCATTCTCTGCTGCCGTCGGGTCCCGGGAATGGAAGCCGTTTTCTGAGGCGGTGTGGTTTGAGCCGTGGCTGATGGAGGTGCGGTCCGAGGCATCAGACAGGGTGGGGCTGGGGAGGGATGGCGGGGTGGAGGAGGACTGCTCAGGGGGTGTCCGGCTGGCAGACTTCTTAGCCTTGATCTGCTTGACCCCTTGAAGGTCGTCCTGGGTGATGGCCGCCCTTAGAACCTCAGAGTTGTTGGGAGTGGCTAGGTATTGCCGCACTCGCTCCTTCACTGCTGCGTCTATGGATCATTACAGTTAAGTTAGGTTAGGTTAGGTTAGGTTTGGTTAAGTTCAGGCTGCTGCACCTCTAGTTATTATACATTACATAACACAAGGCATAGTGAGTAATACAGAAAAATCACATACCATACAGCATTTTTTGTTTTTGATATATACTTACATACACACTACCACATATACATACATACATTGAAGAGTCTAGGTGATAGTCCAATACATTACCTGTTTTTAGTTTTAGTGTAACTTCTGAGGATGACAGACGGAGACAATTGAGCACTGCAGAAGAGACACATCTGTTAGCTCTGATTAACACCACCATCACCACCACCACCACCATAAACCACACCACACACAATAAAAAAAAAAAAAAATTAACTTACAAGGCAATAATAATATAAAAAAAAATGTCCTCTTTACACCTGCAGGTTTAACATATCATAAAACAGAATGATAGATACAATAATATGGGAGGAAAGAAAACATCATTATCTCTCCTCTAAGATTAGTTCATCAGTTTAAGATGCAACTATAAGTATATAAACAGCATCAGACATTCCTGCACAGTTAGACAGCACCTAGGTTAGCCTCGTGTTAAGTAGGCCGGGTAGGGTGAAAGCAATAAGAATATAAGAAAATAAGGAGGTTGCAAAAGGCCAGTTGACCTACACAAGGCAGGTCCTGTATCTACACAAGGCAGGGTTTAGGGTAGTCTGTCCCCCTAACTAGTCAAGGAGTGGGAGACAGTCATCTAAAGTACACTATAAACTTTCTTCAATACTATGAATGTTTGCTTCACATTTCAATCAGCTTTTTTATATTTACAAAGGAATATATAAAGCTGAATGACATGTGGTTATTTTCATATTTCTAGTTGTCCAATATACCATTTCAAAATTAGTAATGGAAGTAGTAGTAGTACATTCTACTAACGTAAGTAAATACCGTAGTAGTAGTAGTAGTAGTAGTAGTAGTAAGTATAGTAAGTAAGAGAGCAAAAAAGTGTGATTATGAAAACTACTTCAAAAATTAATCAAAAAAACAATAACTACAATAATAACAATAATAATAATAATCTATACTGCACACAATCCCATCCACAAATAACAAAATAACAGAGGTAAAAAAAACAATAATAAGGAAGGTGCCTGTACCATGCATGTAATTTGAGTGTCATTTACGTGGGTGATATCATTGCATTCTCTGGTGGGGGGAGGGGTGTGGGGGGTTATTATTCAAACACATGACATGAATACAATAGGTGGGCATCGGGACAAACAATTCTGACCAAACTTTAAGGGGGAGAGAATACATTAGTTTAGTACATCATCTTCTGACCCCTCTTGCTCTTTGCTCCCCCTTAAATTTACTTAAAGAAAATGAAGGAGGTTTTAAAGGTATAACATTTACTCCATTTAAAGAGGAAGTGTTGAGTCTACTTACTTTACTTTCTATATGCAATTACTTTCTTTCATGCTACATTTTTCTCCTACAAGGGTTAAGGGGGGGCGGGGATAGTTATTTAGGGGATCAGGGGTACAACTGGTATTATTAAAAGTGACATAGAATAGGAAGATTAATTAATATACAAAGACACGAATTCCTGGCGTTTTATAACATTTAGGGTCGATCATTACGTGCCTATATGTGTGTGTGTGTATGTATGTGTGTGTGTGTGTGTGTGTGTGTTGTGTGTGTGTGTGTGTGTCTCCATTTAACTGACCTTCCTTTGTGGTGAAAGAAACAACTTCTTGCCCATTGACTTCCCAAATGATGTCACCAGGAGCCAGCTGTGAGAAAAAAAGGGAATATTTCATACCCAGCTTGACTTATGAAGAGAGAAAAAAAAAGAGGAAAAAAAAAAAATAATAAAAAAAAAATTAGCAAGTGGTCTTTCTGTTTATAAAAGGGATGGATTGATACTGATTTATTTAATACAGTTTTAAAGGGGAGGTTACAACTGTTATATATATATATGATGGATTAACTCACATACATTATCGTTATCGTTATCGTTATCTCCTTTTTTGGGGGGTACTTTCCTAACCTCATTTCACTTTTACAATGCAGTCAGTGTATGGTATTGCAACTGCTGCTCATATCTTCACTACTACCTGTTTATTGGAAGTGGCAATGGTGTTGGTCTGAAATTTTTCATATTTTACTCATGGTAGGAACAAAAATAAAATGAAAACTGTAAAAAAATAAGATAAACAAAATATTCAGAAGCCAATCAGAAAAACTAATTGCGTTGAGCCTTGGAAAAAAATTATTATGTATATATAGCCTAAAAAAACAACAACAGAATTCTTGAAACATGCATCAGCTTTGATAAGGAAATGTGCAGCATAAATCAGGGCACCCAGCTTAGGGTAAAAGCTTAAAGTGCACTGATATGAATGTAATCACTCGTATCCTTAGATTAAACCCTAACACATTATCATAGCACAAGGGCAACTACACCGTCTGATTGCCAGTATTCAAACAACTATATTGGATGAGATGCAGCTAAATACTGTCCTTCTAAAACCATTAATAACAGATATATAAGAAACACACACAAACCACATTGCAGATCAGCACCTTCCTACATCTATTCCTGCAGATGAGATGCTTGGAAGAACCAGACTTACTAAATGTTTCCTGCTACCAGAATTATCTTGAAATTCTGGACTAAATCAATTATGTATATGTACACATACTCACCACAATGGAGGAATGCATTCAATAAATAACATATGAGATACAATACTAATGTTAACCTGTACTTGCATAATATTTCCTATAAAGACATATATTAAACCCACATCTACTCTCTCTCTCTCTCTCTAATGAATCCTCACAAATTTATGGAGTTATAATAGCACAACTACATCTTAATAACACACACACACGTTATAAGTACAGAAGTAACATAATTAAGTAACACCATAACTCTATTAAGTGTTATTACTGAACTGTGATGACATAATAGTATCAACAGTTATACTACTTAATAATAATAATAATAATAACAATAATAATGATAGCGTAATAATGAATAATAGAGATCGCAGGAATGTGGTGAAGGAGTGTCCTACCTATTAAAAAAAATAGCAATAGCAAAAAACAAATAAATACAGAATAAATAACAAAAAATCAACAACAATAATAATAAAATAATTAAATAACAACTCCACCCACTCCTTAGCCTCCCACAGGTGCAACACAGGTAACACATCCTACCCACACACACCTGTAATCAAGTCACCTCTAACCAAGCCCTTCTACCTCCTAAGTATAATTCAAGGTAATGACTCACCTTTGACTATGTACTTAAAATAAATATTCCGTAAGGTGTATATGGAGAAGCCTTAATCACTCTTCAAGTATAGGTTAATGAGACTACCTGACAGGAATCTGCAGCTGGTGATCCTTCAATGATGTCATAAACTATTGGTGGGAGTTCTGAGCCAGCACCTCCGAGGATAGAGAACCCGAACCCGCACGTTTCACTTCGCTTCAGCCTCACATCCTTCACCACGGCGGCCATCTTTCCTCGGCCGCTCAGCTTCGTCTGCTACGAGGCTTTACCAGACTTCATACTCGCTTACAATATTATTCTACGTTATTTTTCATGATGTTTTTAGCAATTTGCTGATGTTTATGATCTGTGTGTTATCAAGGTGTGGTTTGTTTATTTTATATGTGTGTTATATGGTTAGTGAAGTGTCTTGATTGACTTTCCGCCGCAGTACCAACTTTTCCGGAGCTTCACGATGTAAACAAACAATAAAAGCAACACTGCAGGGTGCGGGAAGGGCGGGAGGTACAAATTTAAGTCAATATTTCATTAAACAACTTCAAGCTGATGTTGAAGTAAAGCTACGTAGAAAATAGATGTAAATTATATATATTTATTTATATATATATATATATATATATATATATATATATATATTTATATATATATATATATATATATATATATAATATTATATTAAAAGGGTACTGGCTAAGGGAAAACAAAAATAAGTAAAAAAAAAATCCCGCTTGTCGCCAGACCCTGTAAAGAGGACAGTAGGAGAAATATAGACATGGGGGGGGGTGAAGTATATATATATATATATATATATATATATATATATATATATATATATATATATATATATATATATATATATACACAATAATCAATTCTATGCCAATATAGTGGGACTCCTAATACAAATAAAATATACAAAAAATATATCCTTTTATTACAATATAAAAATATATAACCAATCACATACAGAAACAATGTGATTATTAAATATTTACAGAATATTTACTGATCAATCTATAAGCCCATCTTACATCCCCTTAAGGAGGTGTAACTACGTGCATTCCCTCACATCTACGACTCGAGGCATCTTTGGTTGAAGGGATCGACCAACCGACACCATACCACATTGTGAGGGTGTATCACAGCATAATCACTTATTTGTGTGTCAGGGTCCAACATCAGAACTGGTCTAACACTACCAAATCAAAATACATCCATGTCCTTTTACACTTCTAACTTGATCATTATATCAGATCACATGTGGTAGAACCTTCCGTGGAGGCCGTTAAAGCTGCATCTTCATTCATTCATTCACAACTGGTTTCCATTGAGCAGGGGTTGGGTGGCCCTGTGGTGCAGTGCTCAGCTTGTCACCTAAAGGTTGTAAGTTCGATCCTGGCTCACGGCAGCTTCTTGGTGGCAGTCTCTCGTTGACCCTAGCAGAACTGTATGGTGTATAGCTACCTAGTTTGGGGGATTATTTATTAACCTTCAGTTCCATACAATGAAGTTGACAATATTACTCCCTCATACAACCTTCTTTTTGCATTCATTCTTAACAGTGAAACATTCAACTTATTCCTCCCTCCCCACACCTTTCCTACTTCATTCCTTCTGGATCTCACCTCTACATCTGCTACACAAACAATGGTGAAGCACATGTAGCTACCTCACTGCTCCAATACTCTTAGATTATTGAACTAACAATCCACCTTATGATGGCAAATAGTTGTTATCTATGTAATACTACATTCTGCAACTGACAGTCTATTAACTTAAAATCAGTATTAGAATTTGTATACAGCATTTACATTATCATTAAATGTGTAATACATCTGTTATACCCGTTTTTCATAAGGCCATTTAAAAGACAAGATGTTACACTGCATGGAGGTAGTACAAGCTAGAGTAAGTGTGTGTATTCGAAGTCCAGAGTTCTTAGTGAAATTAAAAATTAATATCACAGTTAATATCAATTGGAAAAAGATCTAATGACAAAGACAGAGATGCAGATGATAATAAAAGTGCAATGTCATTCAGTACAAAATCCCCCAAGCATGCAAGCAATTCTAGTGATAAAATATACTCTATATTACACCTTGTAATATAATATAAACGTCAATTAAAAATAAATCAATCATAATATGCAAGGGACAATGAATGACAAAGCAAACTTCTTTCAGCATCAGCGAGGAGTCTTCATGCATTTCTGTTTCCATACCAACACATAGTATGTTCTTGTTCAGGTTGGTGAGGTTTTTGATAAGAAAACCTCAAACTTCTCTCTGTGTTCTTGTTTCAGGAATTGCTGGAACTCTGAAGAGATAAAAGAAACGAAATTAATGACTTGACAACTGTGACAAATAAAGGGATCATGCAGAATTTTCATTTATTCGTTTTTTTTTTATCTTCCATTGCTACTTACTTCTCATGAGAGTCTGTTCAGCTCCATCATTAGAGAAAATGGTTGGTATCACATTAACCAATTTTTCAAAGTCACCTTTGCTTCTGTATTCCTTTATAGTTGATGAGAACAAAGCATATTTCTCCTTGGAAACTGCAGCTTTGACCTGAAAACAAAAAATTACCAATTCGTACTATCATTCCCTGATACTTCACTCCCCTTTGGAGAATACCTTTTTAGAATTGTGATCACCTTGACTTCCAGGATATCCATTTGCTATAACATAACCCTAAATAACACTTTACCAAGTTTGACATTCACAAAATTAATCAATCTATGTATCTACTAGAAATCTAATCAAGTCCTTACCTCCATAATGTACACCCCTGTAGCCTTTAGCTTTCTCTTCTTCTCTTCCTCCTTTTCTTTGGCCTTTTTCTCTGCATCAGCTTCAAGTACTGTTGGGTAGCGCAATTCCCCTTGGCCAGATGGTTTACTATTACTTGAAGAAGCGCTTGCTTCAAGGTTCAGAGGCTCAAGGACATGCCCGGGGGCGTTTACCCCTCCCTCAGATGGTATTACTGTTCTTGGAACAATTTTAATCTTCCTGCGTTTGGTGTTCTTTTTAACACTAATGTAGTCAGGCACAGGAGGTGAGGTAGAATAGTCGAGTTCTTGTGGTTTTACTTCCTTCACTTGCTCAAGTAGTGAAAATATTGACCCACTAGTCTTCACTACACTTTTGGTCGCCTCGGGAGGAGGATAGGAAAAGTCGGATATTGAATCCACAAGAGATTCCTCCGAGCTCTGATACTCTGCTGAAGCTTTTGAATCTTTTTGTGCTGCTACAGATCGAGAGCTGATAGACTCAAGGGCGTGAGCACCAACTGGATGGGATGTAGACTGGTTGGTTTCCTCATATTTGTTACTCGGTGCTAGTCTATACATTTCCTCATCCTTTGGTTGTGGCAGCTGGAAAAAAAACACAATAATAATAAGAACAATATTGGTAAGGGTCTCGTCTCATTACAGCCTTCCTATGTCCCTGAAACAGCATCCTCGACTACCCACCATAACGAGTGTCTGCTTGAAGAAATTTGTGATGTCCCTCATGACAGGACCAAACATGCTGTAGTTGGTAACATAAGGCCGTATCCAGGACGACATCTGGGTCTTTAAATGAGGTGTGGCGAATCGGCTGTCACATAGTATAATGGCCCCATAGTCATCCTTGTGCCTGATGACTCTCCCCACTGCCTGGTTGACGGCACGAGAGGCTTCTAAGTTGTACCAAGATTGGCCCGTAAGTCCATGCTGAGATGAGGAGGGATGGAGGGGAAGAAATGGAAAAAATTAAAAGGCTTGAAGACAGGTTGTATGTTCTCACACACTGTATTTCTTAATTAAGTCTGATGGTGTAGAGAATGTGGTCCAGTTATGTAGGTAATGAAGGTAAATTAACCAAAAATGTGTCTTCTAAATTACTGAAAGCTGTGTTAATGAAGCTAAATGAACTAAAACGTGTCTTCTAAATTACTGAAATGTGTCCTAATAAAAGTAAATAACTGAAAAATGAATTATATGTGTAAATACTGTGACCTTGAACTTACCTTTTGTTTGGTCCGAGTCTCGTCCAGATACTTCTGTTTGAGGACAATTCTGGGGTCTTTGTAGGGTGGGTACGGCAGGCCTGTTATGATCACTGCTCGCCCATTACGATCTGCAAAGTCCAGTCCCTCGGAAACCTGCAAATAAAGAAATAAGTCAAAAGATAGCCAGGTAGGATAATACAGTTGTTTCTATAATCTATAACCTCACTGAACTAAAGTTAAGATAATAATGTTAGTAAAGATAAATAGTAGAACCCATGTGTACTAACTTTCATGAGATTCGGAGGTGTTAAAATCTTCACAAGACTTCCGAGGTGAATGCACGAAGAGGTAAGGACTAATATTACTATACACACTTACCTTCCCCCGGCAGACAGCCATAAAACAAGCTCCTCTGGTGGCTGGGTCATTGATTTTCTTATAGTACTCATCCATTGCCATCAGGAACTCATCTTTCGTCCTTGGCTCAACAAAAATGGGCTGAGAAGAAAGAATCACAGACAATAAACACAACTCCAACGTTTAACAATTTCATGACAAAACCACGAAAACATCCTAGCAAGAAATCCTCTTCGGACTCACCTTAACTTCCGATAGTTTACTCCATACACCCGAGGTCTCCCAATTCTCCCGACAGTCCCTCAATACAGTGTAGGAAGGAAAGAAGACCAGGAGCCCAGCTGGTATGACTCGTGCCAAGCTAAGGATTGTTCGACCTAAGGAGTTCTTGTATCGTGGGTCTGACCTGCAAGCAAAGATAAGGGATTAGGACAGTGCTACACCATTCTTTCTTTCGTCATATAGCATAGATCAAACCTCTCTCTCTTTCTCTATCTATCTATCTCGTAAACAGTATTGAGTTTAATTGTCTTTTCATTCTTTATAAGCAAAATAATGTCATTTGCAAACAGAACTATATTAAATTTCCATTATGTATCACCTTTATAGATACACAATATTTAGATAAATCCATGCTCATCTCCATACCAACGTTACAAATCTTTCCTTTTACAATCTCTTCACTATTCCATCTACAAACAGAAAAGGTAAATCAACATAAAGTACCTAGTTCTGAAGGAAGAGTTCAAATTCACATTATCCGGGCCATTGCAGATCACCCCAACCCACACTTGATGTTTCTTGATAATATGTGGGTTTTCAAGCTGCACTGGGAATGGCACCTGAAACAATAACAAAAAAAGTAAAAAAAAAGTAAAAAATAAACATTATACATATATCCTACAAGGTGATTTTTTTTTTAACATTAAAATTATATATATGTTCTACAAGCCAAGGTGAACAGTCCTTGAAGCCACGTGTCACCTACCTGTAGTTGACCTGCAAAGGTGTCCAGTGGGCTGAGGGTGCCACTGGTCAGAATGAGACACTTGGCACCTTGCTCCGCCAGTGTCTGCATCCTGTAATAATATAAAAATAAAAGTTAGGTATTGAACTACATGATTAACAACTTCAAATTAATTCTTAACTTTCCTTTCCCTAAATTTTACTCATTGAAAGGTTTGTTGAAAGTTAACATTGATGAAGTAAAACCAAAACACCTGATTAAGACACATTTTCCCTGGTTGCTCACCCAAAGCCAGGATGGAAGCACCAGTAGGATATAACCCGGCCGGCCTTGGAGGGCAGAGTATTGGTCTTGGGGGCGTGCCAACCTTCCTGGTGACCTCCCTTCTTTTTGGGTTCCTCAACACTCACATGGACCTAACACAAGCAAAAATAAGTTTACTCATAGTAGTTATGTGGTTTGGATTGTGCGTAAATACAAAATATACAATGTAATTTTCTATATAATTCATGAGGCAGACATTTATAGGTGAACAATAATTACAAATCTTTTTTTATTATATTGTTGGTTCTAATTAAAATAAAGAAATAAAAACATAATGAAACTACTTATGTATTAAAACTCACCTTGTAGCTGCTCTTCACAAATTCCATCTGTTGCTTAGAGAAAGTGTCCCGACTGTACACTATGTATATGAGATCTAAGAAATTCTGGAGACCTGCGCCTTTTCTTTGGAAGGGGGAGGAGCTGTTGGCTGTCAGGTACTGAATCTGATGAGAGAAGAGAACGTTAGACTTATATGGGATTCAAAATTAAATATCTCTGCAAAAACAGGGAACAATCAATGCATACATAAATACACACATGTACCAAGGTAAACGCAAGGTAAACGCACACATACACATCCTTACCAATTTCTCCAAAAGTTCAATGATGATTGTCTTCTTTTCCGGAGTGATGTCTGCCTTCTGCAGGAGTTCAAACATGTAACTCCCAGGATGTGTAGCTCCAGCTCCACCGGCAGGCAGAGGAATGGCGTCAATGGCCTGGAAAATAACAAGAGTACATGATGAGATGAATAAACAAAGAATAGAGGGAGGCAATATAAGAGGAAATGGAAGGATAGGTGAAGAGAGGAAGAATGAGAAGAGTTGAGAGATGGAATAGTAAAGAAATTAGAATATAAAAAAAAATATGAGACATCAAAATAAGGTGGATAGATGAAGAGAGGAAGAATGAAAAGAGTTGACGGATGGATAAGTAAAAAAAAAAATGGTGAAGATGTTAGTCAAGAAAATTACGAGTGATGAAAATAACAGATATAGGTAGTAAGGAGGAAACAGGTTCAAATTAATACCTTTTCTAGCTCCAGGAATACAGCCTTCAAAGTGTAGAGATCATCAGGCATGAAGTCCTCCAGTTGACTCTGACTTGAGTCCGTAACACCAAAAGCAGCATCACTGGCTGTACTGTTATCTTGGATTTTCTTCATTACCTGAGCACACAATTATAAAGGGAATGGAAGGTATTACTAATGGCCTATTATGCACAATTATAAAGGGAATGAAAGGTATTAATAATTGACTCTCTTCATCTATTTACGAGAAGTCGTGAAGAGGTGAAGGAATTGTTGTAAAATAGAGAATAAGACTAAGGATTTATTCACTAGGTCATATAAAGAAAAATGCTAAATAGAAAACTGATATCAATTATAGTGTCATCTGGAGGTGTGACTTGAGACCTTATGATTCTCAACCACACTGGAGTATCATAAGAACATTAACTTTTACGCTAGTTTTCTGAATTTTCTTTTTATTTGAAGTGGCGCTTGTTATTTGTGATTCCGAAGTTGACAGTCATGAATTCAGCGAAGCATAGATTAACACACACACACACACACACACACACACACACACACACACACACACACCTGAGTCACTTCATCAATACAGAGCGCCAAGTCCGTGGAGCTGATTTGATGAGACGCTGCTTCCTCACACATCTTTTCAACATTGTGAGCCTCGTCAAAAATTATGATGTTCCCCTGAAAAGACGAAGAAACACATAACATACTAACAACACAGTATAAAAAAACAAATAATGAAGAATAGGATGAAAACCACACAGAATTGAAGATATAAAAGCTAAAGTATAACTCCCATAAGAAAAGTTAAGCTGATGAAGAGATAAATAAACACAATAAACACCTTGAATATTCTTACTGTAGATACAAGCGAACACTCACCTCCAGCTCGACTCCATGTGCCTTGCGGGTCTTGGGGTCGAGGAGGTAGTTGTAGGGCATGAATATAACGTCTGCATCCCTCTTGAGCTCCCTTGCCATGTAATAGGGACAGAACACCTTCTTTTTACCTATTTTGACCAAGTCTTCGATGTCTAATACGTCTCTTCGTAATTCCACGTCACTCTTCTTGTTCTCAACCTAGGATGAAATTGTGAAAGTAGAAATGGTAAGACTGTATAAAAATTTCCATCCAGACAGGAATGTAACGTTGACTATTATACAAAGGTAATGAAAATAAGTCAATTAAGTAATGTTTAAGCTAGTGTATATCCAACAAACACAAATACTATATGTACACACATTAATATTTTGAACCCAGCTGCGGTGTCTTAATATATCCGATTCTTGAACTATATCTTTAAACTGTATATTTTTTTTCAACCTTCCATTGCAAGTAAATACATAATTACAGCATTCAAAATAAAAAAAAAGAACCTTTACATAACACCAATTGAAAGCGAGACAAAAAAAGAAATAATAATAACATGACAAGGAATTATTGCATTACCTGATTATAATAATGGCAGGTTTTTGCTTTAACCCTTATCTGACACAGGTGTACTTTGGTGTTGTTGTTGACTTCTTTGCTCACGGTTGGGTGAACACACATCTGGTCTCTGGAGCCAACCACTGCTACCTTATATGTGAAGAGTGTCATATTAACAATAACTATCAATTAATAACAAGCTACACAATAATAAATAATAAATAATATCAAAAATTATGCATCAATTCTCTCTCTCTCCTTCTCACCCAATTATATACTATGCTCAGATTTGTCATTATCATGGTAGTACAAAAAGATTGATAAAAATATGTATTCAGAATGATGCAACTTAATAATATCATGAGTTCCATACAACACATACAATCAATCCACATTAACATGATACAATACCTTCATGTACTTATAAGTTGTCCGTTTCAATTCACTGATGGCCTGACTTAGCTGGGAATGTGTCCGTGATGCGTAAATTATTTTGGGAGGCACTGAAAAGAAAAGTCATTACAAAAATGCCATTCATCTATCCACCAAAGAGGTTCATGGCTAGAGAACTTGTCTGAAGTTAAATAAATCATCAGAAAACACTTGACAGTCAGGTTTTTTTTCATGTAGTATATAATAATTTCACATAAATCACAATAAAAATGTAATATAGTATAAGGAAAACCTATACAATCACTACTCCACGCCGATCTGTACACAAATTATAGCATAGCAAAGTTTACACACCGTAATTACCATTTGTGAAGGTTTCAGGCGGGGGTCACCATTATTTACCTCGCAAAATGTCTTTGAAATTATGTTAGGTTAGGTTAGTTATGTTATGGTTAGGTTAAGGTTGTTAGGTTAGGTTACAGTTATGTTATGGTTATGGTTAGGTTAAGGTCGTTAGGTTCAGTTCAGTTAGGTTAGGTTATATAAAATTTTTACATTTTATTACCCGAAAGTTAGGGTTCTCAACCTTAGATTTTTTTTTCTGGATTTGGGTAATAAAATGTAAAAATCTTGTATAATCGATACTAGCTGAACCGAACCTAACCTAACTTAACTATAACATAACCGTAACCTAACAACCTTAACCTAACCATAACTTAACCTAACCTAACCAACCTAACCTAACCTAAATTCAAAGACGTTTTGCGAGGTAAATAATGGTGACCCCCGCCTGAAACCTTCACAGATGTGTTGAGTACACTATGTATAGCATGTAGGGAAGGAGAGAAAAAAGAGAGGTGGAGTAGTGATTGTAAAGAAATACCAAATTTTCTTCCACCCACCCATCTTAGGATTGGTCCATGACTGTCCCGTGGCACTCGCCAGCTGCTTGGTGAGGGAGGAAAGGGTCTCTGAAGTATCTTGTTTCATGGCAGAAAACTTTGCCTTAGTAGCCTCCAGCCAGGCCAAGGAGGAACACAACAGGCAGAGTGTCTTGCCTGTGCCCGTGGGAGACTCTAATATGCCATTTTGACCCTGTGCATATATGAAGTTTTTATAATGCTGATATTTTTGGTTAATTACCGATATACCTTGTTCATTGATGTATTTAAATACCAATTGAATCCACAGACATATTAAAGATACAGTTAATTATGTATATATTTTTTTATCGTTCTATATAAAAATTACAAAAAAATATACTTACATTTTGAAGGCACGTTATAACTTTTTCCATGTATTTAATTTGTACATCATAAGGCTCAAAAGGGAACCTCACTCCCACATCATTAAGCGTAATTTCCGGCATGGTGAGGGCAAGTGTATCCTAGGAGAGATAAGAGTCAGATAAGTCTTTGCAACAACTAACTGGTAAGCCATTATATTCATAAGCCTTATATGTGAGTACTGTACTACATATATTTAGTATGCATATTACCAATGATGAAGGCTCCACACATAAGGGAAATACACATATCATAACCCTAAGACCAAAATGTTTTGTCTTGCCTGATAATAACACTCTATTTAACATATATTACGCATTATTACCACCTCTACTTTGCCAATGCGAGACAAGTAAGTCTAGAGATACTCTGGCACGAATAACATGATAATACACACCAAGGAAGGGACGTTGTTGAGCAAAGGAATAGAAAGTCACACCTCAACACATCAAGACAGGTTTGTTTACACCGCACGTGTTCACAAGTTCTCGCGCCATTTCAGTCTCGGTCTTGTAATAGGCTCCTCTTCTCTATATTATACTTGGTTTGGGAGCTGCAGGACCTTGATTTTACCCTCCACGGCTTTTGCAATAACGCACTCCTATTGGCAAACACTTCTTCTCGTGGCCATGCCAAGGACAGAAGGTATTATTTCCATATTTACATTCATACAATTTTGGTTCATACTTTTTGTTTCAGCAGGAATACTTTCAAGTCTTCCGCTCTTTTATATGATTGATTCAGGCTGCTACTATGGGTCATTCACGCTTGTAATGCTTGTAAGTATGACATAAAATGGTGTGAGTAACAGTGGTGAAACTAGATGTAGAAATAGGAAGATGAGAAGTAGGTGGGGGACAAGGAGCGGCCACGTGTTGGTCATTAACTGGCCTCTTGCAGTCTCCTCATTTCTTATGTTCTTATGTTCTTATGTAATAGTGGTAAAAGGTGTTTGGGGGTTGGTGTCGCCTTGCTTTGCTTACCTTAGTGATTGCAAAGCTGCGGTCACACTGCCCACGTTTTGGTAGCGGGCTGGCGGGCGAGCGAGCGCTATCAAATGAGGGTCTAGAAGATCTTGTTATAATTTCATTAACAATATTCGTGTATGTTGTTTCCGGCAGAATTTATTTAGAAATAAATTCTATACTATTATTTTTCGTATGATGTGAAGTATAACATTTAAAATAATATCTGTAATAATTAATAAAATAGATCCTTTGTTTCTTAATTCCACTCTACAGTTGGATCCAAGCATTTTTTGGCCAGTGTGACCGTGGCTTTACCTTAGTGATAGTAAAGAGGCAAGAGAGTCAAAGCTCAAACTGGTCGTATCTATTTTTAAACACATTTATACTGGCACTGTTTACTACCCATTCAGTGAGACTGTTCCATTTATTCACGATTCTTGCGTTGAAAAAGTTATTCCTCTTGGTGATCCTGTGACGTGGTTTCATCAGCTTCAGACTGTGTCCTCTGGTCTCCAGGTATTGACTGACCTCTGGGAGCTAATTGTAGAAACTGCTTGCCACCAACTTTGTCGAAACCCTTCAGGATTTTAAAAGTTTCAATCATGTCACCCCTAATCCTGCGTTTTTCAAGTGTGGTGAGACCCAGCTGGGTTAATCTCTGTTCATATGAAAGTCCTGCCAGCTCTTGAAGGCTTCAAATCATTGGTAATAAAGACACCAAGATCTTTTTCCTCTTCTGTCTGTTAAACATATTTGCTTATGATCTTAAAATTGTATTATGTATCTCCTATATTTTCCGGTGTTGGCTTTCAGTTACGCTTCAGGAGAGGTAGGAGATGATAACATAATAACTTGATAACTTGATAACTTTATAACTTGATAACATAATAATTTTCAGTGTGTTTGACAGTCATTCGTTGCAGTAAATTATGCACTTTTGTATTGGAATATTTTCTTAACCAATCTAAATTCCATATTGATGAATAGGTTCCTACAAAAGTTTATGAAAATCGGTGTTAATAGGCATGTGTTTTATTATCTAATACATATAAGGATACATTGTTATATGTTCGAATGTGGAATTACTTAAAGGAGTAGGTATACGTTTGTATTTATGGCACCTTGCAAACTAAATACTTGAGTCGTGGCTTCTGCTAATTCTAGAAACATGAGCACAAGAAAGAATAAGTTGAGGGAATTATTAAATAACAAGAGAGAGAGAGAGAGAGAGAGGTAATCACTCAATTAAGCAACAGGTGTTTGGTAAAGACCATTGATTCCGTTACCATTACCGTTGGGGTAGGAATATCCATTGCCATTGCCGTTGCCTCCATTTCCGTTAACTCCATTCCCATTGCTTCTAATGACATCACCGTTGGCTCCATTAGTAATACCATTTAAACCCCCGTTTCCATTACCATTGACACCATTGCCGTTGCCATTAGTGTATCCATTCCCATTGGCACCATTACCGTTGCCATTACCATTGGCACCATTACCGTTTCCATTACCATTGACACCATTACCGTTGCCATTAGTGTATCCATTCCCATTGGCACCATTACCGTTGCCATTACCATTGGCACCATTACCGTTGCCATTAGTGTATCCATTGCCATTAGCACCATTACCGTTGCCATTACCATTAGCACCATTACCGTTGCCATTACCATTGGCACCATTACCGTTGCCATTAGTGTATCCATTGCCATTAGCACCATTACCGTTGCCATTACCATTAGCACCATTACCGTTGCCATTCCCATTGGCACCATTACCGTTGCCATTAGTGTATCCGTTCCCATTTCCATTCCCATTGGCGCCATTTCCATTGGTACCAAGTCCATTTCCATTACCATTAATACCGTTTCCGTTGGGATAGGTATAGCCATTACCATTTCCGTTGCCATTGACGCCATTCCCGTTGCCGTTGATACCATTTCCATTGCCGTTGATGCCATTTCCATTGCCATTGATACCGTTTCCATTGCCATTAACGCCATTACCATAACCGTTGCCATTGCCATTGCCATTGGTACGCACAATACCGTTACCATTGATGAGACCGTTGCCGTTGCCATTTCCGTTGACACCGTTACCGTTGAGACCGTTTCCATTGCCGTTGATGACTCCAATATTAGCGTTGAGGTCGTAGAAGTTCTGGGCGGTGGAACAGTCGAAGTTGTACCACCAGTCACACACGAAGTACTGCTGGTTGAAGATGGTGCCGTTGGGACAGAGGAAGGAGTCCTGTCGCCCATCTTCTTGGCAAATATGGAACACCTGTAGTGGATGTAGAGGCGGGGAAAAAAAGATTAGTGGGAAATGAAAAAAATAAAAAAAATTGCAGGAAAAAAAAAAGTGGTATATGTAGACAATGGAAATTTAGGTTCTTGTAGTGAAATAAGGAACGAGTAAGAGAGAGAGAGAGAGAGAGAGAGAGAGAGAGAGAGAGAGAGAGAGAGAGAGAGAGAGAGAGAGAGAGAGAGAGAGAGAGAGAGAGACAACACACACACACACACACACACACACACACTCACCTGACAGCCAGCTTCAGGAGCAGTGTCAGCGTAGTAGCCTGGAATGAGAGTGTCGCAGATGAAGCCAGTGTCAGGAACGGCTGCCAGGATCGGGTAGTCAACGCCGGCCACGCCCCCGCCGCCCACAGCCGCGCTCAAAGCCGCAATGGGGTCCCCGTTGAAGCCTTCCACAATGCCATTCCCGTTGGTGAGGGCTCGGTCTCCGGTGATGAGGCCATTACCGTTGACACCATTTCCATTACCGTTGACGCCGTTTGTGTAGCCATTACCATTACCGTTGCCATTGAGACCGTTACCGTTGCCATTGAGACCGTTACCGTTGCCATTGATACCGTTACCGTTGCCATTGAGACCGTTGCCGTTGCCGTTGATGCCGTTTCCGTTCCCATTAACTCCATTACCATTGCCGTTGATGCCGTTTCCGTTGCCATTGAGTCCATTTCCGTTGCCGTTGGCGTAGGAATATCCGTTACCATTGCCATTGATGCCATTACCGTTACCGTTAAGGCCGTTACCATTGCCGTTAATGCCGTTTCCGTTACCGTTAAGGCCATTACCGTTGCCATTAATGCCGTTGCCGTTGATGCCATTTCCGTTACCGTTAAGGCCGTTTCCGTTACCAATGCCGTATGAATATCCGTTGCCATTTCCATTAGCACCATTTCCATTGCCACTAACGCCATTACCGTTGCCATTCACGCCATTGCCATTGCCAATTAGACCATTTCCGTTGCCATTCAGACTATTCCCGTTGCCATTGGTGTATCCGTTGCCGTTGCCGTTCACACCGTTGCCATTAAGACCATTTCCATTGCCATTAACGCCATTTCCATTTCCGGTGATGCCATTACCGTTAGCCCCATTGCCGTTGCCATTGGTGTATCCGTTGCCGTTCACACCGTTGCCGTTCACACCGTTGCCATTAAGACCATTTCCATTGCCATTGAGGCCATTTCCATTGCCATTAACGCCATTACCGTTAACCCCGTTGCCGTTGCCATTGGTGTATCCGTTACCGTTCACACCGTTGCCATTAAGACCATTTCCATTGCCATTGAGGCCATTTCCATTTCCGTTGATGCCATTACCGTTAGCCCCGTTGCCGTTGCCATTGGTGTATCCATTGCCATTGCCGTTCACACCGTTACCGTTTGCTCCATTCACGCCGTTACCATTTCCATTACCATTGGCAGCGCGAATGGGAGCTCCATTGCCATTCCCGTTGAATCCATTAACAGGAGGAAGGTAGGTCTGAGGCTCGGCCAAACAGAGGCTTAAAACACCTGTTGGAGAGGAGAAATCACTTTTGCAGTTGTTGAAATTGATTTGTATAGAAAACTGAATAAAAGTATAAGTCATATTTTTCTCTATAAACGTATATATCAAACTGGAAGCTATGATTTTTTTTTATAAGTGTCTACCTGTTCCATGATAAGATAAAAAGATAAGGCAAACAGAAAACGGAGCGTGTGATACTGTAAACTGTGCATATATCAAAAGAATAAACTGTGGAACATAAAATAATAGACATCTTACCGATACACACAAGACACCGTGCTAGCTTCATACTTGAGATTCAGCGATAGACACAGGAAGAGAAATAGAGAGATGGCTTAGCAGACAAGCGAGTAAATCGAGCGCTGAACTCTATATGAAGCGTTGTTTCAGCTAGAGAGGAGAGAGGAGGATGAGACCGGAGCAGTGCAGGAGCAGTTGTGTGGTGGTAAATGCCATCTTCTCACTTTATATACCTGCTCCTCTTCCTTCCTTCCTTCCTTCCTCCCTCCCTCCCGCCCCCATCCTGCTTTCCTCCGACCCTCCACGTTTCTTTTCCCACCCACTCCCTCTCCTTTCCACTGTCTTGCCAAGGTCGAGAGAGGGAAGATAGAGAGAGAGACTTAGAGAGAGAGAGGCAGACACACAGACAAACAGACAGAACGTGGGTAGTTTGGCCGGAACAGTAGAAATATATCATCTGACCTTGCTTAACGTGTCTTCTTCACCTTCTCTCCCTCTATCTTCTTCGTCACGACTTAAACGTAACATTTGTCACGCCTCGGCTGTCAGATTGGATGCTCAATTGACCACTGGAAGCTGATGATGAGGCTAACCGCGTGGATGTTTGAGGTAGTGTTCTTCCCCCACATCAAACAGTATATGTCGTAATTTGCATGATTATACTCTTTTCTCTGTGTTTGAGTCCACGATTCCCTCTCAATTTGACCGCGCGTTCGAAATTAGAGATTCTATTTTTTTTGTTTGTTTGTTTATCTTTTCTTTTATTATCTGCTTTTCTGATGGTCTATTTTATAATGAAATTGATTAAGTACTTCGAAATAACTAATGTTCTATCGTCTATTTATATTATTTTACACACTAAACCAATTTTTTTTTTTTATATTATAATTTTTCTCTGGTCATTCTTCGTTTCCTTTACATTTTACACTATAAGCAGTCTAGTCTAGTTTAGGATCAGAACAAACTCTATATTAAATTCATTCCGGCTTCACAGGGGTCTCTCAGCGATCTCCCACGACCTAGATAGATTACATTTTTTGCCGCCTTTCAACGGTAATGTGTTATGGGAAATCCGCGGTGACAGGATGAGAAGAAGCGTACCTCGTCCAGTTCTTGTTGTCAATTATTTCGTCAGTACTACCGTGTTTCGATGTTTTGATGTGTGGCAAGCAAGCGAGAGAGAGAGAGAAAGAGAGAGAGAGAGAGAGAGAGAGAGAGAGAGAGAGAGAGAGTGTGTGTATTGTTATAATATACTTTCATTCATTAGAACAGTTTTATTAATTATTCGCTATCTTTCTTTTTATTATTATTATTATTATTCTTATACTTAGACTTCTTCCTATTCTTCTTCTTTTTCTTCTTCTTTCTCTTCTTCTTTTGTTCTTCTTGATCTTTCCTGGAGAAGAAGAGTACGCTCGTTTTAAAAGGTCAGTTGCCAACGGAACATCATCCTCCCCTCATTTAAAGTTTTCAACACCCTTATAGAGCATTCGAACCCATGATTTATTCCCCAGAGAATGTAAACCAAATGTAAGAATCAAGGCTTGCGGGTGTAGCTTTCCAATACGGTTTTATAGACTTCCAGGAATAATATTGAAGAAATCTTATTCATCTTTCGTCTTTTTTTCTCTCACCCAGCGCCTGTTTGGTCTAAAAAGTCATCGATGCTCTGTCCAAGAAGTTCTTCCAGCTGTCCTTGTCCATGTAAGTACATCTCTTGTTCTACGTTGGGAGGAGGTTAACATAGAGGAATTAGAATAACCACATAGTATATTAATTGTATATCCGTCACTCACGAGAAAAAAAAGGTGAAGAAAGAATTTGGAATGTTTAAAGTATTACCAAAACGGATTTTTCTTTACCAAATTGAAAAGAAAGAATACAAAGGAAAAACATTTATCTCTCGGCTTTGAGTTAGACAAGACTGACAGGTGTGAGTTTGCTTGCAGGTGAACATGAATGGATATGCAAAGTAGGTAAATTTAGGTGTTGCTAATCAATATGCAGAAAATAAAGGACGAAATTTAGATTGTGAATCCTCTCTATTTACTTATGAAGAACAGACTTAACGTTGAGGCATGAATTTCTAGTGATTTCTGTATACATTAAATACGGTATTGCCTATATTATGGCGTGTTTAAATTTTCTAGTTGTTTATAAGATATTAAAGGAAGGATCAGCCGCGGGTGCTAGTGAAAATTTGACACCATTATTATTATTGTTATTATTATTATTATTGTTATTATTATCATCGTTATTATTATTATTATTATTATTATTATTATTATTGTTATTATTATTATTATTATGAACATATGTATATAGAACTTTATTTTTTTAATGATGCGATCTTTAATTTTTGGAGCTGCCTAGAAAAATAAGAAAAAAATAATGGCTGCGTAACTTGTGTATATGAATAACTTTGTACCGTCATTTCATAAAAAAAAAGATAATAACTTAGAGTAGGATTAAGAGTCTATATACCTCTCGGAAAACACAAAATTTTAAAGTTATCATACAGTTTATTTATATATATATTTTTTACCAAGTAGTATAACAAAAAACATAAACTTTGACTCAATTGAACAGAAAACAAAATAGAAGAGAGAATACAACACTATACAAAACAGCAATACTAAAGGAAAACAAAATACAGAAAATACAGGAAATAAGAACATAACAAGAAATACAAAAATAATCTGGGTTTACATCATGATATAAATGACAAAAAAACATTAATGGCACTTATTAATAATACATAATTCCGTTAAAATATACGAATTATAACAACAGGAAAACGAATGTATATCTCAAGAATGTATTCCTATTTTGCTAAACAATTGTATTTCTATTTTGAATTTTGTTTTTCTCTTTCTTTTCATCCCCCAATTCCGTTACCGTTAAATCCGTTCCATGCTTTGCCATTTGGTTGATAATTGTACCCCTTTCCATTCCCATTCCCGTTACCGTTACCATTACCGTTGCCGTTCCCATTACCGTTTCCGTTACCATTCCCATTTCCATTACCATTTCCGTTACCGTTTCCATTCCCATTACCATTTCCATTACCGTTTCCTCCATTTCCGTTTCCGTTCCCTCCATTTCCGTTACCGTTACCATTTCCATTTCCGTTTCCTCCGTTTCCGTTGCCTCCATTTCCATTACCATTTCCTCCATTTCCGTTACCGTTTCCATTTCCATTTCCGTTGTATGAATATCCCTTGCCATTCCCATTACCATTACCATTACCATTTCCGTTGCCATTGCCGTTACCATTACCATTACCATTCCCGTTGCCGTTTCCATTACCATTCCCGTTACCATTACCATTACCATTACCATTTCCATTCCCATTCCCATTTCCATTCCCGTTCCCGTTGCCGTTGCCGTTGCCGTGCCCGTTGATGACTCCAATATTAGCGTTGAGGTCGTAGAAGTCCTGGGCGGTGGAACAGTCGAAGTTGTACCACCAGTCACACACGAAGAACTGCTGGTTGAAGATGGTGCCGTTGGGACAAAGGAAGGAGCTGCCTCGTCCTCCCCCCCTCTGACATACATGGAACACCTGTAGGAGTAGAAGGAGGAGGAGGAGGAGGAGGAGGAGGAGGAAGAGGAGGAGGAGGAAGAGGACGAAAAGGAGGAGGATAGAAATTAAAAAAAGAAGTCAGTAATACAAATGAAGACGTATTATCTTTTAGCATTGAACAGACATGAAAATTGAATCAATATATCGTTTTGAAAGTGAGAAGGAAGGGAGAGCATTATACGTCTATGTCACAGCTGTTGTTTGTCCGGCGAGCATCAGTAAACAAGTGGAAAAAAGAGAGAGAGAGACACACACACACACACACACACACACACACACACACACACACACACACACACACACACACACACACACACACACACACACACACACACACACACACACACACACTCACCTGACAGCCAGCTTCAGGAGCAGTGTCAGCGTAGAAGCCTGGAATGAGAGTGCCGCAGGTGAAGCCAGTGTCAGGAACGGCTGCCAGGATCGGGTAGTCAACGCCCGCCACGCCCCCGCCGCCCACAGCCGAGCTAAGGTCCCCGTTGAAGCCGTTGCCATTTCCATTACCATTTCCATTGCCATTGTGACCGTTGCCATTTCCATTGCCGTTGAAGCCATTGCCGTTTCCATTTCCATTTCCGTTGCCATTACCATTGAAACCATTGCCATTACCATTTCCATTCCCGTTTAAGCCGTTGCCATTTCCATTGCCATTTCCGTTACCATGAAAGCCACCATTTCCATTTCCATTACCATTGCCATTACCGTTACCGTTGCCATTTCCATTCCCGTTTGAGCCGTTGCCATTTCCATTTCCGTTTGAGCCGTTGCCATTTCCATTCCCGTTTGAGCCGTTGCCATTCCCATTCCCGTTAGAGCCGTTGCCATTACCGTTGAAACCATTGGTGGGCGGCAGGTAACTCCGTTGAGACAAACATACGCCCACCACAGCTGTTGGAAAAATAATGATACTGTCAAGTGACGTTATTATCAGAGAGAGAGAGAGAGAGAGAGAGAGAGAGAGAGAGAGAGGGAGAGAGGGAGAGAGAGGTAGGTCTATTTCCCTCCAGATTATAAATGATGAGTAATCTTAACCAACTCGATCTCTAGTGACGTATTATTGCATATCATTCCTAGACTCGAGTTCCTCTTCAGGGAATAAAAATCATATATACACAGGAATGCGAAGGAGTGTCTTGAAGTTGGAAGAAGTTGTTTTAGTCAACATGGAAGGGGAAAAGAAATGTGTCTTTGTATTTTTTAGCGTTACTGGAGCTTCGAGACAAATGGTTCGTATCTCGATTGCGTATGATGAAACCTTAAACTGTTTATACGTTACTTTTACCGCCGCTGCTGCTGCCATGAGGTCGTCCTACTTAAAAAAACAAATGCAGTGAGGGAAAGGTGTATACGTGTGTCTATACTCCACTCCTTACGTTAAACTTACACTCATAATTAAAATACAAACTGCAATAAAAGATAAAAAAACATTTGAATTTTCCTGGATGACAGTTTGTTGAATTTATAAATGCAAGAACAGTATATAAAAAATATATATATAAATTTATTGTCTTACCTGCTAGAATAAGATGCTTTGTCAGGTATGTCATCACGTCGTCTCGAGATGATGATTGGAAACACTTGAACCTCCAAATGAAACGTCTCGATCCTTTCCCCTTCACCAGGTACAAGGGGAACGAAGGAGATAAAACAATAGACCAAACCAAAGAGAGAAAAAAAATCAGGGTAACAAAATGACAAAACCGAAAGAACTAGAAAAAATAAACCAGAGAAAGGAAGACGAATTCAAATATTTTCTCTTTTTTTTTCCTTCTAGTATTTATGTTTTCGTATCACTTGATAGAACGAGAGAGAGAGAGAGAGAGAGAGGTCCTGATGATTATGATGATGACTTGAAGGAAAGGCAGGGAAGAGATGTGTGTCTATATGTGTCTGTGTGAGTGAGTATATATGTGTGTATGCGGAGGAGGAGGTAGCGTTGCAAGGGTGGTGGCGTTCCGTGTCCAACTGGAGTCCACTCGTGTTTGTCTAGAGAGGGAGAGTGTTACACTGTCACCAGCTGGAGGGGTGAATAGAGAGTGTTGTTATATATAATCTTGCGTAGCCTCTTTTGCAATCGTCCCCTCGGCAGAAGATGGGAAAGGAAAGGAGGAAGGAAGGACTAGAATGAGAATGAGAAGGTTATATATGAGGAAATGGAAGGAAGGAAGGAAAGGAAAGATGATATTGAGTGAATGAATTGAGGGAAGAATATTTGGGTGAAGGTATGAAGGTGCATAGAGGAGAAGGGAGAAAGGGAGGAAGTTAATAAAATAAATAGAAGGATTGGAGTAAGTGAAGGAGGGGAAAGAGAGAATCACTGTTTAAAGATGTCGTTTCTTAATGCATTAGCTTTTCGTAGCGCATTTTTCCCCTCTTTCTTTTATTACATTCTTCCTTCATTCCTTCATTCTTTAATTCATTCATTCATTCTTCATTCTTATTATTGTCCATTGTCTACAGAGAGAGAGAGAGAAAGAAAAAAAAGAGAAAGAGAGACAGACAGACTTGCAGACAGCTCTACATAAACAACAATTTCCATGTTATTACAGTTGTCAGTAACTACAGTACACTCGTGGTGGAGGATAATTACACTACAAAACCCCCAACACCTCTCTCTCTCTCTCTTTTTCCCTCTCTCCTTCCACCCCCAACACTCACATTTCCACTCGGCATGCATGAGGTGAAGGAGGAGGAGGAGGAGGAGGAGGACAAACTAGAGTGCAGCACCCCATCTTGACGCTTGGAGGACACTGGATAAACACATCATGAATAGCCAAGTAAATACTCCACTGTTTACATCGGGCCACTCATTGAGCGTTCCTGTACACCTAACCTACCTTCCTACCTTCCTACCTTCCTTCTTTCCTTCCTGCAGGCCAAGGGAGGGAGGGAGGGAGGGAGGGAGACAGTGCAAGTAAGATAAGCGAATATGCGGCATGTAAATGAGGCTGGAAGGGAATAGAGGAAGATAAATAGAAAGGTTGAAAAATGGTGCCATCTTGTACATACGCAGCTGAATTAAAGCAAAGAAAGAGAGAGAGATAAACGAACGAGAGAGAGAGAGAGAGAGAGAGAGAGAGAGGAGAGAGAGAGAGAGAGAGAGGAGAGAGAGAGAGAGAGAGAGAATCACGCGGAAATGCATAAAAAAACAGACCCCCAGACCAAAACAGGTCCTAACACTATGTGGTTTGCCACTAAACCATGAAATCAAATGACCACAAGGCACGGAGAGAGAGAGAGAGAGAGAGAGAGAGAGAGAGAGAGAGAGAGAGAGAGAGAGAGAGAGAGAGAGAGAGAGAGAGAGAGAGAGAGAGAGAGAGAGAGAGAGAGAGAGAAGCAGACAGACAGACAGACAGGTAGATAAACAGACAGACACAGGAACAAATAGACACACAGATACAAAAACTAGGTATGTGTTTTTATTTTCGTGTAAAAATAAATCTTCCAGCATTAAATCACAAAATAATCTTCATATAATCTGGTTTTTTTTCTTTTAATTCGTTCAAAACACTTTTATTAGACTTAACTGAAGATGACACTGAAGATGAGGAAGATAGCATTGTATTAAACTATCTCTCTTTCTCTATCTCTTTTTTTCTTTCTCTCTCTCTCTCTCTCTCTCTCTAAGGTAGACTGCAGCTTCCCTTTCAGTATGTAGTGAGCGGTAATATTGCCCTTAAATACTAGTGCACGAAGGCCCTTAATTTCCCAAGCACGTAACGACCTCCTTTATTTACATTAGAATAGGTCCTTCACCACGTACTCAAGGAGAAGGAAATAAAATAAAGAAATTAAGTAAGAAAAATTAAATAAGAAATAAAAAAAATCAAAAAAAAGATGCGTCTATGATTTAATTATTATTTTTTTTTCCCTTTCATGTATGTGTTGTGTAAGAAATAATTTTTATGGTGTGTATAT
>JAPQNM010002136.1:112500-155000 GCA_029783475.1 Metacarcinus magister | reverse complement strand
TGTCTGTGTGTGCGTGTTCTTGTCATTAATCTGCAGGAAATCCGTTCAGCCATGTTCTTCCTGCGACGATTTTTTTTAGCATTCATTACGATCTATAATAAATAAAATAAACAATTCAATACTTTATACAACACCACAAATCAAGAATATTCACCAAAACCAATATAGAAAGAAATTAAACAGAATATAAAACAATATCAAAAAATGTCTTTGAAACTAACTTATAAATTTATGCTGCTCGACTTACCTGCCGCTGCTGCTAATTAGTTGAACACCTGTACCTCTGCCTAAGGGGAACACCTGTTTGTGACATCTGATTTATAGCGGTAAAAGGCTAAATACGTTTCTCCCTTTCCACCCTCAACCCCCTTTCCCTTTCCCCTTCCTCCTCCTCCTCCTCTTCCCTTCGTCGCTGCATGGAAGGAAAGGGAAGAATAGGTATGAGGAAAGAAGAGGAAAGTGTGCATATTTCTAAAGATAATTACGTCTCTACTTTCCAGTATAAATAAAGGTGAAAGAGGACGATATTTTAACTCAAGGTGACAGACAGACAGACAGACAGACCGGTACTTAAGTAGAAAAGTAGACAGACATACAGATAGACAGACAGACAGATAGATAGATAGGTAGGTAGATAGATAAATATAAAATTAATGAAGTATCTCTTTTTTCCATTAATTTTCATTCTTAACATGAAAGATGAATGTGGAAACTTTAAATTGTGTCGGGAGAGAGAGAGAGAGAGAGAGAGAGAGAGAGAGAGAGAGAGAGAGAGAGAGAGAGAGAGAGAGAAAGAGAGAAAGAGAGAGAGAAAGCCAACAGAATATCAACACCAGATGAAAAAAATAAATTCCCATGCATTTACTTATTATGCTTTTGAAATGTCTATAATTAACTCACTTTGTAATATAAATAAAAACTAATTCCCGCTGTTTTAAAAGTGCTTTTGTCTCAACCACAAGGAAAACACACAAAGGAGAGGAGGGTTTTTTTTCCTTCTTTTTTTATATTGAGAAAGATCGCAAGAATTTTTTAAAAGATCTTACGAACATACAAGATTATACTAATATGTTAAGTGGTTGTAAGCGTTCGTACATAGCGGAAGGGCATTCATAGTGATTAATTAATGGTAATAATGATTAAAATAAGAATAATAAGAGAAAAAGACTAAATGCGTCAGTAGGAAATTTTCAATATTATAATTTTTTCACATTCTTCTGCTTCTTCTTCTTCTTCTTATCATTATCTTTATTATTATCATTGTTATCATTATCCTTCGCTTTGTTCTTTCTCTCCTTTCTCTCATTGTTTTTCTTTTACTCGCTTCGTAGGATCTTTCTTTTCTATTCTTCATTTTACTATTTAATTTTCTCCCTCTATGAACAATTACGTAATGACACTGATCAGCTGTTGGTCTTCCAGGTGTTATTCATGTGTATGTTATTGTTATTGTTATTGTTATAGTTGTTGTTGTTGTTGTTGATGTTGTTGTTGTTATTGTTGTTGTTGTTGTTGTTGTCACTATGCCAGCAGATGTTTCAACTCAGTGGGAAGCCACACCGGAAATACACACACACACACACACACACACACACACACACACACACACACACACACACACACACACACACACACACACACACACACATGAGAAGGAAAGAAAAATAAGAGACAGCGATAAGAGAAAAACATGTCTTCTTCTATCATTACTACTACTACTACTACTACTACTACTACTACTACTACTACTACTACTACTACTACTACTACTACTACTACTACACATTCTTGATAGTATAATTAAGTAATATTGTTAAGAATGTTTCTGCAGTTTGACAGAACCTAGATACAGTTTTTTTTCTTATGAAATGAGCATAAAATATCAAGTAGATAAAATATGATATTTTACATCCTCTCTCTCTCTCTCTCTCTCTCTCTCTCTCTCTCTCTCTCTCTCTCTCTCTCTCTCTCTCTCTCTCTCTCTCTCTCTCTCTCTCTCTCTCTCTCTCTCTCTCTTACACACATAAGAAAACCCAAAAAAGATAAAGAAAACCTAACTTTCAAATTTTTCTTACTCTACCTAACTTTTTTCCCGCTATTTTTTTTTATTCTCTTTCCTCCTCTCCCTTTTTCACGGTGTATAGGGAGGAGAATGAGCAACGTATAAGAGAGAGGCTACACCAGCTGACGCTCTCCTCTGCCTATTATATGTGGCAACACTGAACTTTACTTTATATTGTGTGACGGCAGCATGGCGTTGGAAGTGGTGGTGGAGGTGGCGATGGTGGTGGTCTAAGGTGGTGATGGTGGTGGTCTAAGGTGGTGATGGTGGTGGTCTAAGGTGGTGATGGTGGTTGAGGGGGTGATGGTGGTGGTCATGGTAGTGAATTGAAGCGAAACTAAATGAAGATAATAAAAGGAACAGAGAGATAGAGAAATAAATAAAAAAATAAAATAAACTAACTGATCAATGGAGATAAGGAAATGTAGTTGAAATTATTATCATTCTATCATGAGTATAATTATCAATATTAAATTCAATTATACCAACATTGTTTTATGATATATAGAGTAGGTCGAGGTGAAGCAACTGATTGTGTTCTTTATTTCAGTCTCTTCCTCATTCTCCGATTACTAAATGACTTTGTCTCTCTCTCTCTCTCTCTCTCTCTCTCTCTCTCTCTCTCTCTCTCTCTCTCTCTCTCTCTCTCTCTCTCTCTCTCTCTCTCTCTCTCTCTCTCTCTCTCTCTCAATTTTTTTTTATTACCAGAAAGCAAAGGCATAAAAGACGATTGAGAGAGAGAGAGAGAGAGAGAGAGAGAGAGAGAGAGAGAGAGAGAGAGAGAGAGAGAGAGAGAGAGAGAGAGAGAGAGAGAGAGAGAGAGAGAGAGATATGATGAATGGTAGTAGAAAGGCTGATGTTTACTCTGCGAAAGTGTTGCTGTGGCATGCAAGGGGTGATGAAGCATTGATCAGAAGGGTGAGTAATCATATTGACTCAGAACCGTCTTGTATCCTTTCAAAGAGATGATTGAAGCAGTTTTTCGTTCATCATATTTATTCTATTGTTACAGTCCATTATCTTTTTATTGTGTAGTTTCAGATCATTATCTTTTTATTTTGTAGTTTCAATTTTAGTTCGCTATTTTTATTCTAGCGGTGAAGGAAAAAAAATAAACAAAAGAATAACGGTTTGTCTTTCACTCAACTTTACGTAACAGAGCTTTGTTATTATTATTGTTACTACTATTATTATTACTATTATTATTATTACTATTATTATCATTATCATTATTATTATTATTATTATTAGCTGGTAAGACAGGAAAATTAGAATGAGGAGAAAGGAAAAATACGTATTTAATTTGTTTGTTGTTGCGGTAATAACGACAAAACAAAGTAATTTTCCTTATGTAAACTTACCTGAGAGAGAGAGAGAGAGAGAGAGAGAGAGAGAGAGAGAGAGAGAGAGAGAGAGAGAGAGAGAGAGAGAGAGAGAGAATTGTACCTACCATCAAATTTTCTGACCATTACCCATTATACCCCCCCCCCTCCCTTGCAACACCATTTAAGTAGCAATCACCTACATACATATTTTGTAACCCACGCAATATTGCTACCCCTCAAACACCTCTTACCTATCTACTTAGCGCCTGCAACACCTTTCCTATGGCCAGCGTGAGCAGTACTTACCTTAGTGCTGCTGCTGCTGCTGCTGCTGATGATGATTATGGTGGTGGTGGTGGTGGTGGTGACGTTGGAAAGAGTGAATGTTTCGATGATTGAGAACAAGAAAGAAGGAGGAGGAGGATAATAATGATGATAGTGATAATGAAGAGATGGAGGAAGAAAAGAATGATGATGGTAATGAAGTAGAGGAGGATGAGGAAGAGGAAGAGAAGGGGGAAGACAGAGGAGAAGGAAAAGATGCATAGGCAGATGAATTAAGTTTATGAGAAAGAGAGAGAGGGAGAGAGAGAGAAAACAAAAGAGCAAGAGAAATTATATGTATGTTCTGTTAAGGAGAGAGAGAGAGAAAGAACCAGAACCAGAACAACAAGATTAATACCACCTAACAAGACCTACAATGGCGTCTCTACAAGTGAAAATCTTACCTCATATACACGGACGTATACCATGACCACATAATCATTAGGTTACTAGGCTCTAAGTATAGGGTGATGTTCATATCCAAGGCCGCCATCCCATTACTATATACCTTTACCACCTCCGACAACACCTCCTTCATCATCCTTTCTTCAGCGTCTACTACAGGAGAAAAAACTATAATGTTGACTGTCATTTGTCTTCATGTAAAAGTAAATGTTCCAAGTTTTTTCAGTTTTGCAGGGTAGTTTCAGTGTTTTTATGGTGTTCCTCGGGGTATAAGAGCTTCTGGTAAATGGAAATACCCTTCTTCAGGGAAAAAAAATGGGTTATTTATTGGTTTGGTGCCTTGCCAGGATTCCAGCACCATTGCGCCACCCAAAGGAAAACGTGCAATGTCAAATTATTAGGATTACTTCCTCTCTGATGGAAATGTCTTTAGGCGACGCGTTACGGAAGAAGACTTATATACGGGTTACCGAAAGCAAAGTCCAACCCTTCATAGTAAAGAAAACGGTGAAGACCCATAATTGTACGTCTTGGATATCACTGACATGTTTTACTCACACACACACTCACGCACACACGCACACACACTCCAACGCAGGGCAAGGTCGCTCGCTTCAACGGACGATAGCGAATGGACTAACACGGTTCTTCCATGTCCGCGCAATTGCAAAACAAGCAACGCGTGCGATTCTTTACCTGGTCAATTTATCGTTGGATGGATGGATGGATGGCATTCCTATCCGTCTGCAGTGGCGAAGGGGAAACGTGAGAGGCATTAAGCAAGGCCGGAGTGAACTAGACGAGGAGAAAGAAAGATGAAAGTGGACGGGGAGTGGAAGAAGAGAAGGAGGAGTGGGAGGGAGGAGGATTAAGGCAAATACAGGCAATGGTATTCACTTTGAAAATACGAATGCGAACAGGAAATGTTAAAATAAATACGATTGGGACACTCAGTAAATATGTAACATCTGAGGTGAAAGGAAAAGTGCATGCAGATTTATAAGAATGAGATAAGAAATAGAAAAAAAAGGAAGAGGAGTGGGAGAGAGAAAAGGTACAAAAAAAGTCAGAATAATGAAAAAGGCTGAAAAGCGACAAATAGACGGATAAGGAAGAGAAAGGAATAAATCAATGGTGCAGATAAAGCAACGAAGGAAAGGAGGAGAGAGAAGAAACGCGCACAAGGACGGAAAGCATCAAACAAATGAATAACGAAAAAGATGAAAAGGAAAAAAAAAAAGAAAAGACAAACGAATACCCCCCAAAAAAATACACAAAAAACTAAAAAAATTCAAATAAATATATAGATATACTAAAGGAGGAAAAGTAAAGGAAGGAATGAAGAAGACACACATTTTCTTCATGACCCCAAAACATTGATGGTCCTGTTCTTTAAAGGGAGCGTCTTCGCCTTAGCATAGCCTTGGAGGGGGAGAGAAAGGAGAGAGAGAGAGAGAGAGAGAGAGAGAGAGAGAGAGAGAGAGAGAGAGAGAGAGAGAGAGAGAGAGAGAGAGAGAGAAAGAGAAAGATAGACAGAAATACAATCATGCAGAACAATAGCAAGATGAAAAGTGGAAGTGGAAAAAAATTAATGTGGGAAAAAGTACACAAAAAGCACTTCTCTTCTTGCATTGAGCTCATAACTTAAACACACACACACACACACACCCACACACACACACACACACACACACACACACACACACACACACACACACACACACACACACACACACACACACACACACACACACACACACACACACACACACACACACACACACACACACACACACACATCACTCACAAACTCACTCCCTATTGTTATGACACCAGAAATGAGACCCCGTGGAAAATGAGGATGCAAAGATGGACGGAGATCGTTTGCCTTGTCAGAGTGAAGAGGCGAGTGTCAACCAGAGTCAACGGAGGGCGCACGTGGGAGATTGAAGATAATTATTACTATGAGGAAAGAGTACTACTGACGAAGGAAGGAAGACTAGCCAGGGGAGGTCAAGGGTGAGGCTCCATTTCATGCGTGTGTGTGTGTGTGTGTGTGTGTGTACTTAGGATTTCATTGTATGTATAAGTGAGTGATGTTATACTGCGTGCGTCTATAGCGGTGACGTGGCGATGTGTATGTATGTATGTATGTATGTATGTATGTATGTAGTAGTAGTAAGAGTAGTAGTAGTAGTAGTATAAATTGTAGTAGTAGTAGTTGTAGTAGTAATTCTTGTAGTAGTAATTGTTTTTGTTATTGTTGCATTTACTGTGGTGGTGGTGGTGGTGGCGGTGACAATTTTTCAGTGGCAAGGCTGTGTATATTTACGTGGTGGTTACATTATGGTTGTTTGGTGAGTGAGAGTGGTGGTGGTGGTGACGGTGGTTAACTTCCCACCCTACTAATTGCAGGGAGAGTTTTAATAGAGGTAATGTTAATATATGCACACTAATAGCGATAACGATGAAGATAATGAATGTTGACAGTGATAATAATAATAAAAACGCGAATAAGACTGAGATAAAAAAGGAAGGTTATAAAAAAAAAAAACGGAAGATAATTATACCATCATAAAAAAAATATAACGAGATAATGGATTAGAAAAGATAAAATATATATAGACTATACAGAAAGGAAAACAAAAGACGTCGGCCAAGCGGAAGTCAGCGAGACCCTGATAATAAATGTTCCTTTAACCACAAAAGTACAAAGGAGGAGCAGAGTGGAGGAAAACATGGAGGAAAAACAGACATACGGTGCTGTTTTGTAATAAAAAGAGAGAGAGAGAGAGAGAGAGAGAGAGAGAGAGAGAGAGAGAGAGAGAGAGAGAGAGAGAGAGAGAGAGAGAGAGAGAGAGAGAGAGAGAGAGGCTACATCAGTGCCTAAACCCTACATGCAAAGAGAGTATTGCAAACAGACACACTTTTTAACGGTGCCATGTTATCGAGGACACTCACTAAAGACCTAAAACCGCTCTTTAAACAAGCACAAGCACAAGCATAGCCAGCAGGAGAAAGTCATCTTAAATACAAACAAAGAATCAAGTTGTAGGTTTAAAAGTACGTTTCATACACTGGTTTTCCTGAAATAATCAAATGAGAACCATAAAAAAGACAAAATACAAAAAATATTATAAGCTATCAACACTCCTTCATTTTTTAGGCAATTTTCTCTTTTTATCAGAACTAGAATAACGTTAAAAAAAAACATGGAATCAAGACAGTTAATAGTAGTATTTCATCACTGACTGACTGGTACACACACACACACACACACGGGACTTTAGGGAGTGCTAATGACTTGCTTTGTTTGCATGATACACCGCACGCCAGCCATCCCCTCCCCCCCACCTCCATCCTTGCTTGCCTCACCTCAAACCTATGTAAATACCACGTGCTATGATAATAATTAAGACACATTACACACTCCCTAGCATACCTCAATAGAAAATATATCATCACTTCATTTCAACACCACGTTTTAATGAGGTAGAACTAACGCGCTTGACAATCCCTCCATGAAAAACGTTAAATTCGATGTCTTCTAATTATTTCAGGTGACCTTCTCCTCTACCTTCTCCTCGTTTCTCTATTAGCTAGTTCCTAATGAGCACAGGTGAATGAGCACAGGTTAATGAGGACGGAAAACACGTGTTCGACCTAGGTACTGGGAAAGTGTCGGGTTGCCCCATACTATGTAGTACAGGCTGTTGTGAGTACTGTGTAGATGTGTTAGTCACGTCGAGAGAGAGAGAGAGAGAGAGAGAGAGAGAGAGAGAGAGAGAGAGAGAGAGAGAGAGAGAGAGAGAGTAATGTATTAACTAATATGCTTCGATCGATTTCTTAAGATTCGTTTGTTCGCTAATTATATAACTATTGATTCTTCTTCTTTGATACTTTCCTTGTCCATGCAACTTTCCCTTTCATTATCATTACTTTCACCTATCAGCTATATCCTGGCCTTTTAGCACGGACTACAGACATCTTGAAAGAAAACGGCGAGGAAATACGTATCCTAATATAATATGATATAGTGTTATCATTATTGTTACTACTAGTAGTAGTAGTAGTAGTAGTAGAGTAGTAGAAGTAATAGTAGTAGTATAGACAGTAACTAATAAAACAAGTCACAGGAAGCTTCATAAATCAATATATCATAAAATATTAAAGAATTATTGAAACCTTACCAAGCTGAATTGATAACGCAACTTTACACCACGGCTTATCAACAACAGCTGCTACTCGATCTACTCTGCTTATGATTTAAAGACCAATGATTAGGTTACACATTAACCTAACAGATGGGATCCAACACTAGCCATTGATTAAAAACACATCATCCATATTTATACTCATAATAAACCTCAGAAGTATATTAATTATTATTTCCCTTCGTGTATTGCTCTAGAATACGACATCCTTCCCATAATCATCAATAACTACGTATCATAATTTAAACGATTGTATTAATTTTATAGTAGTAGTAGTAGCAGTGGTAGTAGTAGTAGTAGTATGGTAGTAGTAGTAGCACACTGTTTAGCCTTGACGCCAAACATATGTATAAAACAGGATGCCACTCCCGTCTTTTCACTCGGATATGAAAACCAGTCAGTCAGTCAGTCAGTCAGTTAGTCAGTCAGTCAGTCAGCCGTAGATCCATTCCCATCTGAGTCATTGAACACGTCATTCATACACTACTCCACAACACAAAGAACAAGAGGTATATCATCTATGTGGCATCTTCGTCTGTGTTGCGTCATCTAGCACTTTATCATGATGACGTAATAATGACAAGATTTTATCCTAGTGTGTGTGTGTATAGGTAGTGACTCTTCCCCCAGCCTTCCCCTCCCCCGTCATGATGAAAGATGTTCAATGTTTACGAATATTATACCTCCACGTTGCTATTTCTGTTCTGATTCTTTTGTTTGTATCGATTTCTACTTCCTTTTTATCAATCGACGTAAAAGTCACATATGGTTGCAAGAGAAGATGGGAGAGAGTGAGTTGGAGAAATGGATATACTGAAGTAATATTGATGATGTGGGTAAGAAAGTGAATTCCCTTTAAAGTTTTTATAGTAAAAGAGAGAGAGAGAGAGAGAGAGAGAGAGAGAGAGAGAGAGAGAGAGAGAGAGAGAGAGAGAGAGAGAGAAGAGAGAGAGAACAATACATAAAAAAGAGATTAAATTATAGTATCTACGTCTAGCTACGAGTGAATTTGTTGACTCCAAATTAACAGATGCGAAATATTTGGCCAACTGTATAGATAACTAGCAGGGATAACTTAATGATGGATAAGTGGATAACACACACACACACACACACACACACACACACACACACACACACAAACACGTAGTCGATTGTCAAACGTAATTGTCTACAGAAAAAAAAAGGTATCTAATATATACATAAAAAAAGACTATTTAAAGTTTATAGTATTGAAGGAACATATAAACATTTTATTAGTAATCTGACAACACACCAGGTAACTAACTAATCAAATCCAGATCCAGGTAGCCAGGTAATAATTTCAACTCAGTGATTCAGCCTCAAATATAATATTCTGGAGCGAAAAATCACCTTCTAAAATACAAGATAAGAATAACATGTACTCAGAAGCAGTTAATTTGGAGTAAAAAGGTGATAAAATATGAATAAACAGAAGAAAAGGGAAAAGGAGTTCGAGCGAGGCGGCATCAAACAGGTGGATGAACGACGGAGGAAAATACCACTTACACCTCTATCCAAATTTAAACTTAGCCTGTAACACATACCAAAAATACAGAACAACATAACAATAAAAACAAAAATAAATAAATACCAAACAAGACATAAATGAGAAATAAGCTCAAGCGAGAGACGAAAAAAAGGGAAAAAATAGAGCCGAACAGACACCGCCACGGAAAAAAAAATTAACCCCACCTAACAAACACCTATCAAAACACATCATACTATACTAGAAAATAACTTACACTATTATACAAGGTAGTAGTATAGTATAGTGGCGCCTCCTTGTGTGGTGAGGGCGAGGCGAGGCGAGGCTGCGTCACGTGACTGGGTGACGTCACAGCGCAGAGACGTGGCAGTCGTCAGCCATCTTGTGTTACCCTCGTACTGGTAAGACAATAACTCCTATTACCCTTCCAGCATACAGGGTTAAGGTCCTCTCTTTGTAGCAGGGAGCCGGTGAGTATGCCAGGGTTGGAACGGGTGTGAGGATAACATTGTATTGTGTGTTTAAATAGTAGTTTTAAGGGTTTTAGTGATAGTGGGTTAGCCCGGCACCTTGTTATGTGTTATGTGTTATTTATTCTATTCACTTGTTATTCATTTATTTTGTTCTCTGTGTTGTGGTTTAGTTATTGCTTGTAAGTGGAGTGGTATAGTGTAGATAAGCTTGTAGTAGTTCCAGTTCAATCACCTCTACATGGTAATTAGGACATTTAACCTTCTAGAGACATCGTAAAGTGTATATATATTATCTACACTAACTCAGATTCATGTATTTAGTATTGTTATTAGTGTAGATAGTAAGGGAAGGTTAATATTTAGTCATCTGTCAAACTACTTCTCTGACATTCAAGAAGCCATTTAAAATACACGGCTTACGGGGGAATTATTATTATTATTATTATTGCTGCTGCTATTCATTATTCATTAGTGTAGTCCTATGTATTTCGTGTTGTTTTTAATGTGGTTGTGAAGGGAATATTGGTATTAAGTCATCTGTCAAACTTCTTCTCTGGCATTCAAGAAGCCATTTAAATATACGGGAATTATTATTATTATTGGTACCATTATTATTTTAGCATTGTTGTTGTTATTATTAGTCTCGTCGTAGCCAGTGTATTTGTTATTATTGAAATGTTTCATCTTTCGCTTTTACCTTGAAAATTTACACTCGTACAGGTGATGCAGGCATAAAATTGTTACTCTTTTTGCTATTTTTTTAAGAATAATTTGATATTTACATGGGAAATCAACTGTAAAAATACCTTAATACCTGAAGCTAATTACTATATACGTGATACGGAATTAAGTCAAACATTCACGTAATTCTATAGATACTGAGGTAGAATTAAATAATGAATATATTAATCTATACATCTTTCCCTATTAAACCCTCACACTACACATACAACATACACAAACCATACAACCATACACCAAGCTTAACGGGGAAGGTGATTACAAAGGTAGTGAGGTCGAAATTTTGTTAGTGTATATTTTCTACTTTTTCGTGTCCTAGATATTTTGTTCCATATGTTAGAGACTGAGAGATTGATGTGAGGTGGTAGGAGGAGGAGGCAGGTGGCTGTGTGGTGTACTGTGTGTTAAGTTAAGGTTAGGTTAGTGTAGGTTAGTTCAAGTTGGGTGGGAGTGTGTTTTTATGCGGTAGATGATGTAATCGTGTTGACTTGCTGCCACATATTGAGTTTTGTGATTTATATATGTTTGATGTTGATTTTTAGTGTATAAGTCAGGTTTTTTTTGGGTGTTGTAATGAGAGTAAATTGGAATAGGTAAAAGTGATATTTGTAATTCTAGTTTTTTTGGTTTAAAATTTTTTAGTGGTTAGTTTTGATTATATTCTATAGATTTTATTACATTGGAATTGCACATTTTATAGTTTAAGTTATGGTTCCAAGTGATTTTTTCCCATAATTTCCATAATTTTAGGGTCATTGTCTCCTATCTTTCCTTCCTGTTCCTTCCTTTCTTAATATTGCTTCGTTTCTTCCTTAACATTCCTTCTTTCCTTTGTATTCCTTCCTTCCTTCTTTTCTTCCTAAATATTCACTTCCTTCCTTCCTTCCTTAATCCTTACTAAAAAAATCACCAATACTAAAATGCAATCTGTCTACATTATCGTATTTGATTTGATGATAAAAAAAGATTAAAAAAACTAACTAAACACCCAATGCAGTTATTATCTACTTAACCCTATATTATAAGATGCTTTTACTAATCACACACATTAAACTGCCCTTAGTAATTAGACAGCTTTATCAGTGCATAATCGAACCCAGTTTTAGTCTATCTTAACTTAACCTTGCCTGTACTCTATAGATACATCATACAACACCATGTTATCAGTAGATCATAGCTTTATCAGTAATCTTTAGAAAGGAAGGTTAATTGTAAATGTTATGTAATGGTAATGTGTGTTGCTTCATTACCATAGTTATTTACATTTATTTGGCTCTGAAACATGTATATATCTTTTTTTATTTGGTGTTTTTACGAGTAGCACTTGTATCGTTCGAGTTCTAGACTAGTTATGGAAGGCTAGATGAAGGGCGAGGACAGATTTGGATAGGTGATCAGCATCCGGTTATGTTTAATATTTATCTATTCTTTTATTGTTATAGTGTGTTTAGTGTTTTTTAAGTGGTGGCAATAGAATGGTGTAATGCTAGTCTAGATCTTTCATTACATATCATTCACACTTGCTCTATGGTTATGTCGGTATGCTGATTTGAACGAGACCTAAAATAGCAAAGACTCGTGTCATATTTTTGAAAGCATTCGTGTTGTATAATAATAGTTAGTTCCTGTCTGATAATTGCAAAGGCTCGTGTAATATTATTGAAGGTTTTATTGTATTATAATGATTGGTGTCTGTCCGAGAGATGGTCACCCGCTGCAACTCGCTTAATACTCCCTATCCAAGGGTAAGAGACGAGGGAGGATAAGGATAATAATAATAATAATTTAATTTCACCCGAAGACATAGCTTGTTTAAATTAATAGCTACTTCAGACTATCAACCTTTTTTAAATCAATCAGCCACAAACCTTATCTAACTTGTACAATAATAAGGCTTCACTAGTGTCATACCCAAACATTTACTTACCTTATAATAATTCTATATCGCCCGAAGGTATAGGCAACACGAACAGATCAAGTAAGTACAAAAGAGTGACAATATAATACAATAACAATATAGTAATACCGTAGTAGTAGATCCTGCAACAAACACATAAGAAGTGTAGTCTCAAGGGTTAGTTAGAAGTAGTTTATGAAGTTAGTGGTGAAGTGGGATGGAACACACTTTGGGAAGACCACAGGTTGGGGGTAATGACTTCCTGGACCCATCCTCTACTCCACTTCACTCCACTCCTTCACCAATGGAATGTTGTGGTCTATTGGGGATCTTGAAGTATTGTGTAGCCTAAAGGAAGGAGTGTTTTTAGTATAGTACATCAGAGAATAACAAAACTCTGATGTAGTATAGAAGGTGTGGTCTGATTACATTAACTTAACTTGTACCTGTATTTCCCATAACTTGTACCTTACTTTGTGACTCCATGCTAATAATACCTCTATAAACCTACCTTTACGAGCTTTGGTTGTGCCCCATGTACTGTATGTAACCTGTTTTGATTGGTTAGATGTGGCTTAGTGAATGTGTTAACCCACTGACCCAACCTGGCTGATCGTGCCCCCCCCCCCTCCCATGCAACACTACCTTCATCTGTTGTGGTTTGACCTACATTCTACAAAGGTCACACTTATGTAATCAGGGAAGGCTGGTTCAGGATAGCCATCAGTTATTTGAAGTTAGATATAGTTATGTGAAAAGTAGTATTCAAGTTTTTGTATAGTTTTGTACTTGTCATTATGTTTGTTTCACATTGTACATTTATATATTTTTTTTCTTCAGATTAATTACCTGGCAAAATGGGGAACATTTTTGCCAACCTCTTCAAGGGCCTCTTCGGCAAAAAGGAGATGCGTATCCTGATGGTGGGACTAGATGCTGCGGGAAAGACTACAATCTTGTATAAACTCAAGCTCGGAGAAATTGTTACTACAATTCCCACCATTGGTAAGGAATGAATTCCAATCTTCAGGAAGTCCTATCTTATCACTCGGCTTTATGGATTATAAACACTGATAATTTACTATTTTATTTTAATGTTGAAACTGTAACTGTTGATTTATAGTAATAAGAACTGTTAGCATATGTTTCCACTTTGTGCACAGTTTAATAATCATTTAAATGTTGTTTTTCCTTAATGTAAACCTGTTTATTTGATGGTACAATCTTGTTTTCAGGTTTCAATGTGGAGACCGTGGAGTATAAGAATATCAGTTTCACTGTATGGGATGTGGGAGGCCAGGACAAAATCAGGCCCCTGTGGCGTCATTATTTCCAGAACACGCAGGTGAGCTTGTGTTTTGTGGAGTGTTTTGTACATTAGTTAACATTAGTGGTGGTGATGAATGTGAACTTATTATACAGGAAAGGATGTTATCTCCATATGTGATGTGGTGATAATTTCAGTTGATACATCAATCAAGCAGAACACTATCAGTAGAACATTTAGTTTTTTTAAATAATTAAGACTATGGAGATAAAGTGAAGAATTGACATAATTAATTTGTCAGTAGCAGTTTTGATCAGTATATGTATTACTCCATATCTATGTATATATATAATTTCCTTATTTTTGTTTCCTTTTGAAAGCTAAGAGTATTCATTTGTTTGCAGGGCCTCATCTTTGTTGTAGACTCCAATGACAGAGAACGTATTGGGGAGGCCAGAGAAGAGCTAATGAGAATGTTAGCAGAAGATGAGCTTAGAGATGCAGTGCTGCTCATTTTCGCAAATAAACAGGTATGTTCTATGCTCATATATAACTTATTACTCTAGAAAAATGTCAGATCAAAGTCGTGTGGGATTATGACTATTTAATGATGGTGCTGCAGCTGTTGGTATGTAAATATTTCATGTGCAGCTTTAGATTTTGTTTTTAAAAGAATGTGAAGATTTAATATAACTGCAGATTGTCTTAACTTCTACTTTTGATTAGTATGGGAAAAGGGGAATGAAAGTGTGGCTATTGTATTAGTGTCATGTTTACACTTTCTCTTCTGTTTCCAGGATCTTCCCAATGCCATGAATGCAGCAGAAATCACCGATAAACTTGGCTTGCATTCATTGAGGAACCGTAATTGGTATATTCAGGCTACATGTGCCACAAGTGGGGACGGTCTTTATGAAGGCTTGGACTGGCTCAGTAACCAGCTGAAGAATGCTAACCGCTAGATTGGCCGTCAGAGGCATACGACGTTGAATCAGTGGGTGTTGATGTAACAAAAGGATCAACAGTTTTTAAGGCCCACACTGCACAGGAAAGCTAGTGATATGAGATGGAAAACAAGAAGACTATTTAAGTAAGAGGAGTTCAGTGTGATACAAACACTGTGAGCATGAGGGCCAAGGCGGCTGGGAGCGCTACGTTCCCAGCCGGGGTAGAAAGTTTTTTGGTTGGAAAATGTGCAGTGGTGGAACAAGTGACAGGCTGAACAGTGCAGCGATGATCTTGCCCTCTGCGTCAGTGTGAACGACTTAAAAAGCGGTGAACAGAGAACGAACCTTGCTGCCTGTCCAGTCTCAAGCTAACTACATACAGCCTGAGGTCAGATCATACCGGGACCCACGGTTCTCATCTTCAGTAGCACGAGAACTTAAAATCAGGACATGGGCCCCAGTATGCATCTTGGCTGAGAGTAATGCCTTTATACTGGTGTTTGTGCAGATGAAAAACAAAGCTACAGATAATTCTTACTTTTCTTTTATTATAAGGATCTTGTTTCATTTTTAAGGTAGGGATTTTTATTAGATTGTGTTTGCAGCTCACATCTGTGTTAGAATTGGTGCACATTGCTAAGTTGGAAATTTAAAGAAAACTTTTTATTAGATGGGACAGACCCTACGTCAAAGTTGGAACATTCCCGTTGATGTGAAGCTTGTCATACTGTCTTTGTTTATTCCTTGGATTACATGAATATATTATCTAATACCAATGTCCTTTCCCCGATATTGTTAAAGCAAAGAGGCAGATTTCCGTACAGGAAGTACATTGATAAATATGCTCTTTGACTAAATGTAATAAAAGGATTTGTGCTTAACCACTTTTAGTGTTATCCTGGGATCCTTCACATTACCCTAGCTCTCCCTGCTTCACTCACAATGTAATCCCCCAATGTCTGGTTCAATCTGTCCCACTTTGCACCTGTGATACTTGACTATTTTCCAATTCTAGTGGTATTGGTGTCGGGTACAAGAGAAGTAACATGTAAGACTTTTTAATTTTATTTGGGGAGTGTCAAGCCACACAGGATGTCTTTTTTCTTGCCAGTCCCGGGGGCACTGAGGCAAAGGTTAGGAACCCTGTGTGTCCAGGCATCTTCAGCTGTGTAATGCCTGCCGTGAATTTGAAGTCACTGTTCCCCTGTTGTCCTCTGTTGCCTGCCGTATTCTGCTCGTGTTCTTCACTCTTTATGTTGGTGTCACTTCTTGTTGCTCCTTCCACGCACTCCTCTACCTTCTTCTTCTTCTGGTCTGGCTGTGTCTCTTCTTCATTCACTTGTGTGTTCTGATGTGTTGGTGCCTGACAATAAACATGTTTTGGACTAAATGCTAATCAAAGACGTTGTTTTACCATTAGTATAATTAAAATAACTGGTATATAGGAAAAGTAACAGCTCAGTTAAACAAAATTATTGCAGCAAAATATCACCACACTAATATATAACTTATAAAAGCAAAGGAATAGATTATAAGAGTACTTCCTTTATGTTCCGATGAAATATTTATACTGCAAAGCATTGGGTGTCCTGACTAACCTTTCGACCATTTGTTATACTGGGTAAAGAAATAGTCTTCACTTGAAACTCTCGAGCCAAACATTCCAGTGTCAAGAGTTCCTGAAGGCCCAGAGACTCCAGTACTTCACAAGTCCGTGCAACCTGGAGAACAAGATTAACATTTACCTTCATCCTATAGACCCAACATAAAGAGTGTGTTATAAGGTGGATCGAGGGAAGAAGGCACTGAAAACATTAGCGGAATTCCAAAAGCATAATAGAGCAATTCTCTTATATAGTGAATGGGTTAAGATAATGTAACTATTAATATAACTGATACGTCCAACCTACAAACAAACTTTTCTTAACATTGAAGGTCATTGAGATTTTAAAACATTTTTGTCAGGGTGAGTAACTAGAAACAAAGCTTTAAATACACGAACAACATAAACATTGAAACTACCTGTTCAATACAAGGTGAGAAGGAGCATATTCTTCCACCAGATGACTTCATGGCTGACACGGCATGGGGCAGAGCTTCCCACGGCTTGGGTAGGTCAAGGAACACTGCATCTGCTATACCCTCCACTCCAAAGCCTTCCTCACACACATCCCTTTGTAGCGCTATAACTCTCTCACCAAACCCATGCCGTGTGAACTCCTCAGATGCTACCTATGAGAGAATGGGAAGAATGGTTATATATCCTTGTAGAAAACACACTACCATCCTCAAAATAAAAATCTACTTAGCCAACTTGATTACAAATTACACAAAAGCCACATACAGATGAAACATTTTGATGACGTAAAGACCATACCTTTACTCTTTCTTTATGGAAATCGAAGGTGTGTAGTTCGCCAGTAGGACCAATGGCTCTGAGTATAGCATGGGAGAGAGAGCCGCTACCTGTGCCGGCCTCACACACCACTGACCCCGGACCAAGGTCAAGTTGTGTCACTACCTGTAATACATTGTAACAATTATATAACATACTACAAACTGACACTTTTGGGATACGACTACCTGATGCCGAGGATGAAGTAAGTGGACAACATCTGGTGAATTTAAATGTAGGTAAAGACAAATAAAGGGTTGATATAATGAAAGTGTGGCTTGATTTCATGAAACTTCAACTAAAAAACAAGTCACAGGCATATAAAGGACTGACATTTGAAAAGGTTGAGAAAACAGAATGACTTCTACAACACAAATCAGTACAAACATAACACAACGCTTCCCATTGTGTACAAAACTGCACCACACTATTTTTCTGTTGTCCGAGGCTCACCATGGATATGTCAGGAGTGTAGAGGATCTGTGTGCGGTGAGGCAGTGTGACGGTCCACAGCTCTGGGGTTGGGTACAGCACCTGGCCCCAACCCTTCGACAGACTCACTTTGGAACCATACTTCTTCCCCACCAGGTCCATCACTCTCACTGAACCATACTTAGTTTGAAACACATTGTCCACTCCTTGCCCATTCTTATTAATGATTTTGGGTTTGACCTGAAAGTGAGGAAATTACCTTCAGTTTTATATAGTAATAACTGTAAGATGGTTACAAACTTATCTATAAATGAATGAAGATAACCATTATTTTTATAAGCTTGCTTTTAAATGGTAGATATTTTATTCAATTATCATAAGTAAAACCTTCAAGCTTTTTCCAACATATACATGGTATCTTATGGCTTATAGTCGGATTATCTTTTTATATATATATGTATACCTAAGCGTGTTCATCGCTCAGAGTGTGTAGACCATTTCTAGTCTTTAGGAGGAAACACCTGACCCGCAGACACACACATACACAGACACACTCACTCACACATACACAGACACACTCACTCACACATACACAGACACACTCACACACACATACAGGAGAGCAGGATTCCCAGCCTTATATTATTGCAAGGTCACAACTCCTTCGTTTATGCCCTGTACCTATTTTCTACGTGAAAGGAAACACAACAAAATTGTCTCCACCCAACTCGGGATTCGGGCGAAGACAATAAGGGTAAAAAATAATAATAATTTCATCCGCTAGAGTGATACGGGTGTAATTCTGTAAATTTACCTCTATTATTCTTATTCTAGTCATATGATCTACATGTTAGTAAATTTTTTGACTGAAATTGTTCTACTATAGTAAAAAATAAACCATAAAACATGTTCACATCCTCCTTTAAAAAAAAAATTATAATAATATATTACAAATAGCTTTAAACAAACTTTAATAAATATGTTTTAATTCATGAAATTAATATTGGCAACACAACTATGGATCTAAATCAGAAAATAACTGATTAAAACCAATTACAACAACACCATCCTTTTCCTCTGTTAAATAATACCAAATAATACTACTAATAAAATAGGTGTGTGTATATAGGACACATTATTAAGACATATGTATATAGAACATAATCTTAAGACAAATCTCACCTCTAGGGCATAGATCTGAGACACTCCAATGTACAAGATGACAGTATCTCCTTCCTCTATCACCTCTTTGAAGCTGCTGAAACTCATGTTGGGAGGCTGAAACCTGCAGAAATAAAGATAAAACACCAATAAGATTAATATAATTCCTATAGGCAATATATATCTTTCTCTCTTGATTTTACAGATGATAATATTAATACAAGTCTTCTTAAGTGATGTGCTCTGATGGAACCTTCTCTCACCACATCACAAACATTGCCAGCAAGAACATAAGAACATAAGAAATGAGGAGACTGCAAGAGGCCAGTTAATGACCTACACGAGGCAGCTCCTTGCCCCCCACCCTTGGAATAATCCAATATTTAGCCATCCCACCTGTCATTCCTATCCATACTCTGATCCAACCGTCTTTTAAAGCTATCTATTGACTCAGCACTTACTACGTGTCTACCCAGCCTATTCCAATCGTTCACCACTCTGTTAGTGAACCAATATCTACCTATGTCTGTCCTGAATCTAAGTTTTTCTAGCTTGTACCCATTTCCACGTGTTCTATCCTGACTACTAAATTCTAAAACCTGATCAATGTTACCCTTATTAATTCCTTTTACCCATTTGAAAACCTCAATCAAATCCCCTCTTGCCCTCCTTCTCTCTAGGGAGTGGAGATTAAGACGTTTTAACCTATCTTTGTAGGGTAAATTTCTCAGCCCCTGAATCATCTTGGTCATTCTTCTCTGGACTGCCTCCAAGGAGCCTATATCTTTCCTATAATAAGGGGACCAAAACTGAGCTGCATAATCTAAGTGGGGTCTTACAGGGTGGATGCTCAGGACCTTCCATACAAGAGATAGAACCTGTATCGTGACACTGTGGAAAGCCTGCCACCTTTGGACTCAACACAAGACCGGGGACATCATCAAACTAGAGGCCCTACAGAGGACTCTCACAACTAAGATATGGGGTCTCCAACATCTTAACTACTGGGAGCACCTGAAAGAGCTTCGTCTTTACTCCCTCTAGAGAAGACGAGAGCGCTACCTGATGATTTATGTTTGGAAGACCTTAGAAGGACTTGTACCTGACGTGGGGCTGGAGATAAACAACCACACCAGGAAGGGACGACTGTGTTACATATAGAGAACGGAGGCTACTACCCAAAGGATGAACACAGTGCCCCCAACACCAGGATACCCCAACACTGCACCCAACTCGCTGACGGAACAACCGGGATGCAAAGTTGCCTGGACACAGCGGAGGCCCACCTTAGTTGCACTGTCAGAGGGCGAAATTCTACTGAGTAAACAAAGTATCATGCTTATTTAGTGTTATCTTACCTTATTTAACAATTACACACGTTGACCTTAAACCATATAGCAGTAGTGTTGTTTTGCTTTTGATTTCACGTGGTTTTTTGTTAATTTCAAGGTGTAGGTTAGGTTAGTTTAGGTTAGGTTAGGACATACACACTAGATACTGAGGAACATGCTGTGAGGGTTCTTGTCTAGGCTAATCCTCTTCTTGTGACCTCTAATTTTGTTGTATTTCCTCTTCTATTCTTGCTCTATTTCCTCTTCTCTCTCTCTCTTCTACACGTTATTAGACTTATTCTCTTTTATATACATAGCCTACCTTTCTCTATCATCTAATTATATTGTTTTTCTTACACTTGAGGGGGCAAAAATTTTTCAACGGATTCGCAAATGTAGATACAATATTTTCTTTACATTTATCTATATTTTTGAGAAGGAATTATAAGTTATTTCTACACTATTTGATGATGTATATGTAGGTTTAAAATTTAAGAAATAAATAAATAAGCCTTCATATGTAAAACTGATAACAACGAATTTACTACAAGTTTCTTAGAATTAGAATATCCTGTTAACATTTATCTTTTTTTCTCTCTTCAGCGACGGGAAGGAGCATGATAAGATTATTAGAAAGCAAAAAGAATTCAAGATATACATTAATACACTGATAACTGTTAACAAGGGGGGAGAGCGGTCGTTAACCTATCAATATATCTATAATAAAGTAAATATATGCAGTATAAATAATTTTTTTTCTATTAAACCCTTTAGGTGTTATATAGTGACACATGTATATGTTATATTAGCGTACATACTTACTGTTATAGCATAAAAATAGTTATACATCCAGCAGTTTCTGACAACGACTATATTTTAATAAACCATATATATGCTCTATAAACCAATTCTCCTTATTAAACCCTTAAGAAGTTATATAATAGTATACATATAGGTTATATTAGCGTATATTATTACTATCATAACATTGAAATAGTTATTAATCCAGTAGTTTCTGACAACGTGTATATTTATATTATCTCTCCTCCACTTCCTACACACACACATACCACTTAGGCACTCCTCACATTATCCCTTCCATTAAGTCCTTTCCACCATCAAATTCCGCCGGTGTTGAGTCTGTGGGAATAACATTGTTCTTATCACACCTTGTCATACCCTTGGGCCACCTGTCACGCCTTGCTGTCACACCCTCGTGGCCACTTGTCAGACTGTTGGCATGGTGCTAGGGTAGTGATGAAGGGAGACTCACCTGGCATTACAAGACTCATTAACGCCTCCACCTGTATGTTATATTTATGGCAATGATGTCTGTTCTTCCCTTAGTGCAGGATAAGAACGTGACAGTACTTAATTGTGGTGTAATGTGGGTGTAATTACCTCGCCCTTGTGATTACTTGTGACTGATTATTTACGTCTCTTCACCTCCACGAAAATGGCTGTTGATATATTACATACAAGGAACTTTTTCTTGCGATGTATGTGTGCAATCTATATGTTTGCGTTTGGCTCCCTGTATCTGCAAATACCAGGTTGGTGTTATACTTGTTTTTGTTGATGTATTAATATTAGCTGTTAGTTTTAAGGTTATTGAGATGGGAGGGTATGAATTAATGTGATTTTTATTATTTATGATCGAATTGTCTGAGTTAAAATTTCTTACATGGTTAATTTTAGTATTTTCTAATTAAACTTATGGTAATTTTTATGTTTTTTCGTGCATATGTGTAGCTATACTTAACATTATTGGTTCATTCCCACCACTGATTTGGGGTCCAGTTAGCAGGGTTTAAATGAGAGGTTGAATTTGCAGTGCATTATAAAGGTAAAGAGATATCGAGTGGCTAAAGAACCGCATATTAACCCGGGTTGACCTTAAGCAAGGAGTCTAATATGCTAGTCAGTCATGCAAACTAATGGGGAAAATTACCAACAAATTTCTGGTGTACCTTGAGTTTTTTCTTTGTATCTTGGTAGTGAGTTAATTTATTTTACATTAATTTCCGTCGTAAAACTTAATTTGTAATGACAGGACAGTTAACGTTGACCAAGTTCACTCCACTTGGACCTTGGTGATCATTATTAAGGTCAGATTGGTAAGGTGTTGGTATGTTGAATGTAATTTTCCGCAGTCCTCTAATGGCTACTTACTCCTTTAGATCAATTCCTCGGTGTTTCAAAATACGAGGCAATATACATAGTGAAATAATATGTTAGACCTTAGTGTAGCGTAGCTTTCCGACACCTCTGTAATCATTATTGAGGAGTACTGTGTATGTTACTATGGCAAGAGATATAGACAACTGGCATTAAAATACATATATATTTGTAACAGTAGATTGCTAAGTATTATACATTCTAGGCCCATTAATTAGCATAAAGATTAAGTGAATTTAGTATTCTATAAAGCTTTACTCTATTACAATTCACATAATTAATAATGAGTCAGATTTACAATAAAACCAAATTTTTAAACTATTGAATTGCTTACAACATACAGCACATTATATTGTCATACCATAAATAGCTCACCTAAACTACTCCATCAAATACTGTTCACATAATTCACTAGCCTTATTTCGCCTTATTTTACATTACTATTGTCTTATTCCCAGGGTTGTATGGTGAGAAAGGGATCCTGCCGGCCCACACTCAGCTGCCCAACCTCAAGTACCCTAAGCAATGTTTCTTCGACAAGCTGACGGTGCTCTGCTTCTCATCCTACGTGGGCCTCAACGTGTCCTACATGATGGAACTCCTCTCCCTCTCTGCAACACTGCTCAGCTTTATAGGGTATGCTAGAAGCCGCAAGAAATTATCCTTCATATAAAAATTTGGAGATTGAACGATAGAGAGGTTATAAGCAGTATTCTATGGGTTAGTTTATGCTTTATTAATTAATTTTTATACATGTTGTTTCAAGCATGGAGGAGTATGGATAAAGGATAAAGTAAATTCATTTGTTACAGAATGGTATGGAAGTCCTGGTGCACGGCTACCCTCTTCCTGCTTCTGTGGGGCACGTACCTTTCTCTGTACCAGGTGGGGCAGACCTTCCTCTGGTTTCAATGGTAAGTATGCGTGTGTCTGTCTGTGTATGCGTGTTTATGGCCTTACGCTGATAATACATAAAAAAAAGTAATAATAATAATCAGTAATACATCAACTATTTGTCTCCTGTTTTAATGCATTGGTTGTATTTTCAGGGATATTCTTCTCTTGGAGGTTGGGTTCTTGACAATACTTGTGGCTCCGGTTAGTCGACGTAGCTGGTCCGAGTACCGTCCTCGGAACCTGGTGACAATGTGGCTGATCCGGTGGGCTCTGTTTAGGCTCATGTTTGCCTCGGGTGTGGTGAAGCTGCAGAGTGGCTGTCCAACATGGTGGGGACTCACGGGTAGGTCAAAGGAGGTCAGGTCATAACACTAAACTGACATGTGTAGGGTTGCATTAGGTTAGGTTTAGTTTACTTTCGTTTGCTCACTAGGTTTTTGAAGTGATAAGTGGTAGGTGTTTTTTTTATATTGTTAATAATTCTAAGTTTATCCTGGTGTATAAAATTATCATTGGTATACTTTTTCAGCTCTTCCTCTGCACTATGAGTCCCAGTGCATTCCAACGCCCTTGGCCAGGTTCTTCTTCCTCCTCCCTGACTGGTGGCATAAGCTGTGTGTGGCGGCCACCTTTGTCATCGAAATCATTGTGCCGTTCATGTTCTTCAGCCCAGTCAGACTACACAGACTGTTCAGCTGTTATAGCCAGGTGGGTGTGGAGAGTTTTGTCACTATCACACTGCATTTAATTAGAAGTTTTAAAAAGGTTCATATCTGTCCTCTGAAAACAAGTCCTTTTTTCAGTTATTTCATGCGTGATAAATGGTCTTACACATGTTTTCTTTTTCCCAGATCCTGCTTCAAGTCATGATTATAACAACGGGGAATTACAACTTCTTCAACCTGCTGACGATGACCCTGTGTCTCTCCCTGATGGATGATGTTCACCTTGGCTACCAGCATGGTTAGTGTTCCTTACACCTGTGCCGGGCTGGGCTGGGCCACCTTAGATTATACTTATCCGGGTTAATGGTAATCAGAATAGGATAGATTGGATGTGAAAAAATATAGCCTTGATTGTAATCTTTTATTTCATGAATATAAATGTGCAGTGCTACTGATTGTGGAGATGAGTAATGATGATTATTATAAACATAATTATTGTCATCATCACTTCTTTTTTTCCAGTGAAAGACCTTTCTTTCGGGTTCATCTCGTATGTGAAGGCAACGTTCAGCTGGGCAGTGAAGTGGATTGGCTTTATAGCATTGGCTTACTACACAGCAATCTACTTCAACCTTAAAATATCTGCTGAAGGCACTGTTGAATCTAACTTTGGTAAGTGTACACTACTTAAGTATTTATTGGCTGAAATGTAGCTTATTAGGACTGAGAGATATCTTAGAACATGATTGTGACTGCAAAGCTTTACTGAAGAATAATGCAGGAAACCCTTGGTGTTCATATCTCATTATTAACGCTAACTTTCCTTACAGTGGTATCACGGGCAGAGTTTGATGCATTCATGTCTCGTGCTGTGCCACTGAGCATAGCCATTGGTGCGTTCTCTCTGGTTATCACTGTGGCAGAGGCTCTCACCTCGGCCCTGTTTGAGGTGCGGGGATGTCTGGATAAGTTTGGGGTGTTCAGCACAACTCTCATCTACTCTGCCGCTGCAATCTGCATGTTTGGAATCAGTTTGGTTAGTGTATTGGTCATGTTTCATTAAAGTAGTACATAGCTAAGAGAAAGATCATGTAAGAATTCACAGTGGCTTAATTGAACTAGAGTTGACAGGTTGCTGTATTCTAAACCCGAAGAATTCACTTTTGTGGCTGGTTGGCTCTGTGTTACACCACTCGGCTTGTAGCAACTCTCTTTTATTAACCATAGTGAGGCTGTATCACCAAACCTACCTAGCTTGGTGATTTTTAAGTAACTTTTTAATAACACACTAGTATTAGCATCTTGGATATAGTTTTATTGTTGTAGAAGAAGTCAATTAAGTGAATGTAAAGGATGTTAACTTGTGTTTAAATCCTTCAGGTGCCATACTCTGTTCTGGATCGACCTACATCCCAGCGGGTTTGGCCAGTGTTCAGGAACCTGTACGACTACAGCTCAGACCTCCAGCTGACTTCTGCGTACGGTCTTTTCCGGCGCATGACAGGTGTTGAGGGTCGGCCTGAGGTCATCCTTGAAGGGGCCAACTCACTTGAAGGTCCTTGGCTTGAATATGAGTTCCCTTACAAGCCTGGGAACATTGACCGCATGCCAGCCTTTGTTAGTAAGTATTTTGTATGTTACCAATACAAGAAACCTTTAACAAGTTGCCTGTTAATAGAACCTTTTGACTATTAACCTTGAAACTCTAAATTAAAGTGAAGTAAGGGAAGGTGACGATAATGAACCAACAGTCACCATTCTTAACCTCAGTCTTACATTCTCACCCTTACCAAGTCTTCTTTATCCACACTCAGCTCCTCACCAGCCACGAGTAGACTGGCAGATGTGGTTTGCAGCCCTCGGCACCTATAACCAAAACCCTTGGCTGATCTCCCTAGCCCACCGCCTCCTCTCAGGCCAACCGGAAGTACTGGCCCTTCTTGATCCATCCTCGGCCTGGCTTGATGTGCCGCCCAAGTATATCAAGGCATCCAAGTTTATTTACTCCTATAGTGGATGGGATCAAAGGTAAGATGGTGTTTTGTTTTGTGTTGTGTAGTTTGTGTTTGCTATTTTGTTTTTGTTAATATAAGGTTGTTTGATAGAGGTTTATTTTTTTGTAGTTATTTTTGCCATCTTGTTTTTGTAAATGTAGTTTTGTAAGGGGTTTATTTTTGTAGTTTTTTTTTGTAATTGTAGTTTTGTAGGTAGTTAAATTTTGTAGTTTTTGATATGTAAGTGATTAGGTTTTCCATTTGGTGTGTTGATGGTACTTATAATCTATTATTTTTTTATTTTTATTTATTTATTTATTTTTTTTATCTTGGATTATATTTATATTTTCCATATTTGTAAGGTTTCTGCAGGACAGGTTTTTTTGGCGTACTCAAAGCTTGCAAAATGAGACTTAATAGGGATTTATATTATACAAAATTTAACATACACACATGGTAGTGTTTGCTTCTACCCAAACGAGCTAAGCGATTATTGTTATCAAGTTGCCATATTCACTGCATCTATAGCACAAAGATGATACATTGATACAATCCTTTACAATCATCTAAGCTATTTCAAGTATTTTTTCACGTTTGTAATGAATAATTTAAATGCTTACCAATATAAATTCATCTCAGTCTTCCTGGGTTGAAGAAAATATTGACTTTGATGGCAAGGATGGCAGAGTAAATATAGTTGTAGTTTCTGGCTATACATTCACCAGTCAAAACTACTTAAAAAAAAGCACATAGAGGCAATGGGTACAGTAGGTCTCACCCTCCACCCTCAGTGCCGGGTCAGGAAGTGTGTGGAAGCGCATTCGTGACGACGACTACCTCCCCATCTTCACGGTGGATCACGCGCCCTTAGTGGAGTACCTGCGTAAAATAGGAACCATCGGCACCATGGACATCCGGGCGACTAACGAGCCTCTGCAGCAAGGGTTGGACAGTGTGAGGGCATTTATGAACTCCATTGACCCGCCACTGGTCCTCTGGGCTCTCCTTATCACTGGCTGGCTCATCATGTGGACCAAGAGAAGCCCCACGCCTAAACCTATCATGTACCGCTCATCCAAACACAAGAGTGGATAATGTAGAGGAGGTGGTGATTGGCTCTGGAATGTTTGTTTTAACATTGCTTTCTGTAACAAGAAATTGATATTGGGCGACAAGCAGGCAAAGAGCGTATAATCATAATTTATTGAAGCACAAGTGTGGTTAGTGCCTGTGAGGTTATCATTTGTGGGTCTTGCTGCCTGGATTGGGATGAGAGTAAATGCACAAATGGAACGGAAGATGGAAAGGTGTGGCTGGCATTGACATGTCTTCAACACAGGTATTTCCAAGGCTTCAGAGCTTTGTAAACTTTTTGGATTGAATCTGTAGGTTGTGCAGCCGAAAAAACAATTACTGATGCTGATAAGGGGTTGAATAGAATTATTTTGATGTTATGCCAACTATTGGTGTGATAAATAAACCTCGATTAATGCTAGTTTTGGCATAGGTTTACTATAATAATAGTAATAATACAGTTTTGTATAATGAATGATATAAACATGATAATTGCAAGCCCGTAAGAATGAATGTATAGAAAATGAGAAAATAACTTAAAATATTGTTAAATTTATGAAATTAATCGTACTCAATTTAGATAATATTTAAGCAGCATAACTGTTCCTTAGCCCCGTGAAGATTGGGCTCCACAAAGGATGTCTTACTTGTCTAGCCTAGAAAGGGTAATAAATAGACTGATTTGGAGGTGAATGAGTCCTATGTAGATGGAGAACCAGAGAGTTGAGTGGTTGGGTTGTGGTGGTTGTAGTGTTGATTACTAGTTGGTGTGAAGGCTTTGTGGTGAGTGTGTTTATAGCTTTGGAGTTTATAGTGTGTTTCTTATTGTGGTTTTGTATGTTGACAGTAGTGGATCAAATAGTGCAGAGGATAAAATGGATGTGCATTGTTTCATGAAAATATTGAATTGTTTAATTGTGACGCATACAAACACAAATACTCACGTGACAACTTTCACAGGCAAGCACAAAGATTATGCAAGTAGCTATTTGCATAATGAAATTAATTTACTGCAGTGTGCTGAAGGTACATCATCTGTCCATTAAGTACATACAGTTTAATGCAACACACCCTCTGGTTGTGTGCATAATATTGGCACCTGATTCAAAGAGATGAATAGCAAGATTGTCTTCACAAAGGAAAGTATCCTTACTAAGCTTTACTTTTGTGTAGTGGATTCACTAACACTAGAATGTTGTTGCACAAAACAATTTCACCAAATAATGCTTTCAAAGCAGAACTAACACTTATCATTAAGAATGAGTGGTGGATGGGATAAAGATATTCTTTCCCTACAGTGTTGTGTGTAGAAGCAATGTATAATGCATTATGTTGGTCAGTTGACTAAAAACTTAAATTTAATATTTTTTGTATAAGGTTCACTGCTATTATCCCTTACTTATTGGTAATTTTAGCTTGGGATAATGGGGCATGGATGCTGACGAGAAGCATAAATGCCACAACTCTTCAATATAATTTTTATAATTTGCATCCAGAAAGTAAATGTTTTGCATAAATTTGTGGTTTTCATAAACACAGCCAATCCTGATTTTATTTCAGTATTCACAGAACACACAATATAATCATGAAAGCAAAATCAAACCATGTATGCACATTGTCTTCCTATATATTTTTTTAATAGACATAGATTTCAGTGCCAAATGTAGTGGTATGATGTGGTATAAAGCCGTGTATAAGTCACTATTCTGAACCATCCTGTGTTTCCAGTCACTATTGTTCCAGTGAAACTCTGAAAGGGTGAACTTGTGTTGGTATGATTTGTGTTGTAGAAGATGCTTTAGTCTGGTTTACATTTTGTATATGTACAATGAATTGTTTTATAATGAAAGTTTAAAAAGCAAGGTTATATTTTACATAACATCAATATAGACTATTCGTGATTTTATATTATTTATGCAAACAGACTTACAAGAGTATTGTTTGAAAAGGTTACTCTCATAGATACAGTATTTTGAAATTTTAATATAAAAATGGTACAGTATTGTTGGAGGTTCATCATCTTTAATGTTGATCTTCTTGGTTCCATTTGCAAAAGTTCACATTTTAGTCAAGTAGAATATAGGATGCGACACATGGAGGCCAATAAACTCTGCTTCATCCATTAGTGATCTCCTTTGGCTTACCTGGTAACGTATATCTTGTGTTTCATGCCAGGGTACACATCCCAGCCTTCAGCCATGTGTTTACCTCTCATGACTTTTTTAATTCTATTTATTGATCTATTTATTAATTTGCATATATATTTGTTTATTCAGTTTGTGTCTACTATATACATCTTTTGAACTTTCTAACTGCTGTGTTCTTAATTTTTTTTGTTTCTTTCGTTGTATTTGTTCAGTAGGAAGTGTGATGCAATAACAAGTGTGAAGGTTATCCACCAGTGGGTCCACAGGTCACCCCTTTATAGATGACTGATCATGGTACAGTACGTTGCCCATTCAAGTTCCTAATGCTATGGTGGATGGATTGCCGGAACTACTTAACGATCAGGTCCTGTCCAGCTTTGAGAAAGGTATGTTTAATTGTTTTTATATTTAGGTGTATTCATCTTTTATACATTGATTATCACTGATATGGCAAGACAATTCTTAGTCTTCACAGCTGGTGGCCTAGTGGCTAGTGGTCGGGCAGATGAGCCCTGAGTCCTGAGTTGGAATCCCGGCACAAGCTGGCCACTTTTCTTTAGTAAAACCGCTGAGTGGCTAATGATCGCCCACATGCTGCTATAACACTATCCTCGACAGAATGCAAAGTTATATGCACGAGGAGCTTCCTTGGGCAGCATGAGCCTCTCAATAAGCGAGGCGCCATTTAAAAATTTTAACCTGCGCTACTAACGGGCGAAGGCAAACCATCTAACGCCTCCATTAAGCCTACCGGCGCCACAGGTTAAGGAGCAAGTGTGCATGTGTATATATTCACAAACTCAAAATGCATACACAGACGGAACTCCATTTTTAGCCAAGTGGGTACTTGTGAAGCCTGTGTGAAGAGTAGTAATCTGAGATCTACTCCCACATTTGTGAATGTAGATTGATCTTTGGCTGTAAACTGCATTATTGAAGGACAATAAGTGGAAAAGTTCTTTAATATTCACTTTTATTTCTTCTTAGAAGAAGAATTATAGGATTTGGCATACATTATAGACAAGCACTACTGTACAACAGAAATGTTGCTTCGCAACTAGGTTTACAAGTACAAAACCAATAATGTCTGTAAACAGTTAGTAGATACATAATTCAAGGAACAGGACGGTCTTTTGGCATCCATAAATATCTAGTATATACAGTGTGGCACAAATTATGAGAAATTTTATGTTTAGCTTTTATAAAGATATTAAATAAAAGATGAACAGCTCAGTAGTAATGACCAGCTGCCAGGACGGGCATCATTGTCATCATCTAGTTACCAGGAACAAGCAAACAGTACCCTGAATTACTCCACATCACAAGTGGTTGTGTTACACAACCTTGAGAACTGTTTGGTTGTCTACAGCATGGCTCAAGCAGTGTTAAGAGGGAGGAAAGGAGAGGGCACAGCTGGTAGAAGGCATACAGGCAAAAAGCTCTGTGCTGATCAAAAAATAATAATAAAAAAGCATTATATTATAAAAGCCAAAAACCCTCAATATTGTATAAAAAATCAGGAATGAAAACATAGTGCAGCTTTCTTCAAGGTAAATCAATATCTTGAAGATCAAAGCATGATTTGTTACTTAGTTTGGAATGATGGTTTTCTTCCAAATATTATGAGGTATTCTCCAGATGGAGAAAACAAAACAAAAAACAAAAAGTAAACTTTCAGTGTATATAATACAAAATAATATCTACACAAATTCTACCTTGCATCCATAAGATACAAAGTGACTTGTGCTTTGTCATCAAATTATTTTAGCAAAATTCAGTTTTGCTGCATTTGACAATATCATTATAAACCTACGAGAAAGAGAAGCCTCTGTATAGGAATACATACATTAATTTACAATGTTTATATGCCCATTAATTATTTTTTTTTACAAGTACCAATAACTGCTGTGGGGATGTGGAATATCTTCTTGACTATAGTATTCAAAACATCGCGGTGAAACTCATACACTGCTTCAGTAAATGTATCAAAGATGACTCCTAATATAAAATGGTAATATATATATATATATATATATAAAACTGTTGAATTTATTTCAGATTACACTAAGTCTTCAAAATATGTAATTAATTTTTTGGGGTAGATTAATAGTTATATTGGAGAAAATTTGTGGAAATAAACTTAAATAGTTAAGGAATTTAGTATATTGACAGACATGGAATATTATAATTATGCATAAGGGAATACTGATGAATGGTTAAATTTGAAGTTAAACTGGCATTTATAAATACAATGTAATTATTCTTTTTTACAAACACAAACTTGATGCAACATGACTATAAGTTACGGCCTTCTACTTGAATGTTCGGTTACAGGAAATGGTGGTTAGTTGGAGTCATTATGTTCACCCACTACACAGGTGCCGTCCTGAAATAATTCCCATTGTTTGATTGAGATAGTAAACACTTTTTGCTTGAGACAAATGAGCTTGAAGTGAATAATGTACAAGAAGGAATTTATATGATGGAAATATTCCTCATTACACAGCAGCGAGAGCATTATAGTAGCTTCTTCTGGCACCAGGAAGGGAAAAAACAATTCATAAATACTGTCCTATTTCTCTTAAATTTTCTTATAGCAAAATTTTCATGATGCACACAAACATACACGCAAACATTAAATTCTTGCCACATACACAACTGTTTTTCCTTTTCAGTTCACATCGATTGCCATTCAGTCACAAAGGCACTTAATAGATTAAGTATAGGAAGTGTTCAGTGTACACTTTTAACTATTTGTGTCTTGTTCCTGAAAGTTATGACCTCAAAAAACTCCCGAAGAATACTTTTTCAAATTATTACGGAGTATTTTCTTTGGGGATTTCATTTGATCAGAGCCTCCAGGAGAGGAAAGTTTATTGAAATAAATAGTGTAGGTTATGACGGTTATAGTCACAGCAAGGAGTCACTTTAATGCCGCAAGTCACTGCTTCTTTAACATAGTGTTTCTTAATGCCTTTTGCTGTTCTTCACCAAGCTTGATTTTGTCGTCTATTTCCCTGGCATCCATTATGAGCTTGGCCTTCATCTTGATGAAATGGTCATAGTCTGCATACTGGTCCTCAGTTAAATATTTGTTTAGCACCTTTGAAACCTGAAAAAAAGCATTATTTTAGTAATGGAAGTTTTAGTATTCACTAGTTCTATTTTTCCCTCCGCTATTAATGTTTTTATATTCATCTGATCTCCGGTCACTATAAGATGCAAGATCCATAATTTTGAACCCTGTTTGCCATTTAAATAACACTAGACTAATCATACTGCATTCATCACTAATTATTACACATTGACAAAAATTATCTTACTTGTACAGCTCTGCGATCAATATTTTCTTTCAATTTTTTCGCCTCTTCCAACTGATCACGCAGCTTATCTCTCTTGTTTTCCAGGATTCGCTGCAATAAAATTTAAATTGTATCAATACATAAAGCTTTATGCATAACATTCTATTGAAGCTTTTAGAAGGTAAATGGTCACAATCCTATTACTTTATTTATTTACTTTGTATATGCTTTTTTTTTTTATCTTGTCTTATTTATGTTATGAAACTCACCTTCTCTTCTGGATCATTATCGTCCACCATCATTAGTGCATTCTCTGCCCTCGCCAGCCTCCCTGAGAGCCCTAACAACAGAGACGTAATCTTGTCGATCTCTTCCACATGCAACTTGTACTTTTCAGACTCGGCCAGCCTTGCCATCGCTTCTACCCGTGCTGTCACCTCTGCACCCAAGTCATGGTTGACCCGCATCTCATCCTTGATTGCCTCTTGCTCAGCCTTAAGAATGTCTAGTTTACGACCAATGCTTCCCACCAGCTCCTCCTGAAAGAAAGTATAACAATTCACATATTTTATCATGTTTTGAAAGTATGCTATTGAAAGAAAATATAGGTATAGGACAAAAATTTATTCGGTTTGGGATGATTGTATATCTCTCTCAAGACTTACCTTTTTCTTACTAAGCTGTTGGTCAGTCATTCCTTCATGTAGGTTTCCACTGCTCCCTCGTAATCTGGTCAACATCTTGGCTTTGCTTTCAGAGGTGGTGAAGTAAGCAGAGTCTGCTGGTAGTGGCGTCCTGTCATTTGTCCTACAAAGATAGTACACAAGCATCAATCAACACTGTTCTCTAAGGTTGGTATGGCCATGACAAATGTGCCAAGGATATCTTGTCCATACATAATAATAGAGGAATAATCCCCAAACCCCAAAGATGCCTTGTCTTGTCTTGCCTTTCCCCCCATATTTAAGGGGTGTATAAGCTGGGTATATGGATAGACTGACATATCTATCTATCTATATACCAGGCTGTTATTTCCCTAAAGGGGTTAGCCAAGACCAGGCACGCCAAGGTTCATTAAAACATCCTTTAAACTGTTATTAAACAAAAACCACTTACATTTCCACTCCATTCGAGGTTTCATTGTTGTTCTGGGTCGTGGTGACAGATTTAGACGCCATTGTCCGTGACAATCCGACTTGGACTACGTCGGGATGTCTGGCGTGGCTGCCCGAGATTAAATCTGTGCGGAGTTCCAAGTTGAACACTCCCTCCATGTAATGTGCAGTTGTCTTGTGCTCTGGTCCAGGGGCTGGAAGAAGTTAGAGGTGAAAAAGTCAATATCACTTACTCCAATTTTGATATAAAGGTGATAATTGTGAATGGAGAGCAGTAGGGAATGCATGGTCTTGACGACCCTTGGATCATATTAGGTGTAGGGAGGGAGACGCCATGAAAACCTATTGTGGATATGACCCCCACCCTCATCCTCATTTATGTGACTGACCTGACACGCTATGTTTGGGCGGGGATTTACCCTTGACACTTCATATTTAACTCAGGCTCTCTCCCTCCCTGCACCTGATTTGATCCAAGGGCCACGTCATTTCTCTATTCACTTGTATAACACACAATTGGCTTTATTCCTCCCAACACCTTTCCTACATCATTGATCCTACACTTCACCTGTCTCTCTATTCCTCCATCTACAAAAGTAATCTTGGATCCTGATTATTTAAAACATTCCACCCCCTTGTGTGTAATCATTACTTTACTCTCTTATTTATATTTTATATTTAAAAAAATAAAACTTTTCAGAATAAACGCTCACCAAACAATGCTCGCAGCTTGTTGTCCATGGTGAACTGAGGCACATAGTCCTTGGACAACCTGTCACACTCAAGCTCCTCAGGATAAGGAGTGCGTCCGTATCCAAGGACAACAACGTCAAAGTTAGAGTTGGAGTCTGCGTTGGGGCTGGAGTTCATGCCCTCAGGAGACGTGCTTGTTGTGACTGGACTGGATGACTTGATGGCAAGGCTTGTCTGAGCATGGATGGCGGAGGGTGTGGATTTTGGTGATACTGGTGACTTTGATGTGACCGAGAGAGGTGACACCTGAGCTGCCTTGATGGAGGACATGACAGGTGAGGCAGCTTCCTCTGTGACTGTGGCTGGGCGGGCAGTGATGGGACCATCGTGGGCCACTGGTGATGTAGGTGAGGCTGGTGCCAGGGGCAGTGAGGGCGGCTCAGCAGACTGGCCAGGCAACAACATCTCTGCAGTGATGTTGCCTTGACTGTAAGTCTCGACGGCAAAGGACTGGCCGGCGAGAGAGTCTGCCACACTAGTTGATCGACTGAGGGAGTCGCTGATGGCAGTGATTCGGGACAGGGACTCGTTGATGCTGGCAGTGCGGGGTAGCTGGTAGGAGTCCTGTGTTGCCCTGCCAGACATGCCCACCTCTTCTGAGGAGTGAAGAGGGTCAGCCAGACTGGTGGCCCGAGTGATGGTCCGTGGGGAGTGAGAGGTTGACCCACTGTTGCCATTACTGACACTGGATGAAACTGTCGTGGAATTGGTTCGGTTGAGGGATTCCAAGGATGTCCTCCAGGAGTGAGCTGGACTTAATTTACTAGGAGACACTGGGGACACACCACCACTGCAGACAGAACCCACACTACGACCAGACCCAAGAGAGGAACCAGTTCCACCACTGGCCAGAGAGGATGTTGAGCCTTCACTTGCCACAGACTGCAGGGCAGATGAGGAGAGACTAGGGGATGACTGTGATGAATGCAACTTCCGGCTTGTGTTTTCCTTGTCAGGGGTGTGAGTAGACGGGTCGTGAACGTGTGCCCGCCGTGCTTTGAAGGCCCTCAGCTCCTCCGCAGTAAAACTGACTGTTGTGGAGGTGTTGCGCATGTGGCCACCATTGCTCCACCCTGAGAACAGAAATGTTACTGTATATTATCATCTTATTGTAAATAGTTATATTCCAGTTATGTACACAATGACATCCTATAAGATGACTTTCTCTAAAAGTAATTTCCTCCTATACATAATAAAACTAACTATTTTATATAGTTGGGGATGTAATACTGTCAATAATTTTAATCTGCTACTAACCACCAGTGTTATATATTAATTAAAACTATACTACTGCAATATAAACCAGAATAATGACGAGAATAACCACTGTTATTAACTACTACATACCATTCTCATTGGTGATATGGTCACTTTCATTAGGTGTATCATTCTGTCCTATGAGACTGGAAGAAGTGGTTGTGGTGGTAGTAGTTGTGGTGGCAGTGAGGGTGGGGGAGGCAGGGTGAAGGGGTGGCTGGGCAGTGGTGGCAGCTGGGAGGGTGGAAGAGACAAGGTTCCTGCTGGAGCCTGACGGGGAGATGGTCCGCCGGTAACGACCCTCGAAGCCTGTCTTCCAGTCCCTCCGATGGGCCATGTACGAGTCCTTGTGGTAGGTCCTGGAAAATACATTACAGCATCAGCTCCCTTTCATTAAACACCACAATCAGTAAATACAAATTAAATCTATGAATACAAAAGTACAATAGTGAAAAAAAACTTATATAGTATGAGGAAATGAAAATCGTTTAGGTAACAAGCGTACAAATCTCACAATAAGTACATTTAATAAACTCAGAGGGAATGGCGAGACATATTGTTAATAAAGTTCCCCTTAAATATAGTACGTTTTCTTTGGCCTGGGCCCCTAAGTGAGCGTTGCTCCTCACCGGGAGGGAGGCTAGACTCTGGGAGTTTAGAAAGCTGCTTGAACACCTGCGGATCGTTGCGCACACACCCTATACACCTTGTCTTGTTGGCAGGGGTAAGTACAACATTCTCTTTTGTCAAGTTTTGAGCCATGGCCTAAAACGGTGTGGTACTGTGAAGCGGATTGGTTCCAGCCTGTGGACATTGCTTTAGTGTCACCTTATAGCAAGTGAGAACTGTTATCTGGAAAGGTTGTCTGGAGGTCGCCTCAACGTAGGACAGTTCTGCCGCATCGAGCTCCTTTGTGCTGACCAACATGGCAAACACTTGTATTACTAACCAAACACAATGCACATCGGAGCACTATTGAATAATTTCGAATAAAAATAATTATAACCGTCTTTTGGGCAGGTGAAGGCAACAAACAGCATGACGGGTGAGTTGGATGGCGGTGCCTAGTATATAAACCATGATTATTTTACAATTATATCAAATTAGCTTAGTCACAGGCAGTGTTCCAACAGTGTGCTTGTGTACGTGACTTGGCAAGGCAAGGCTGGGCAGCTCTGACACACCAAACACAAGTACCTTCAACACAATGAACTATTAGGATGGAACGATTCAACACAATTTCAAAACATTCGCGCACAATAATGGGCGGTTTGGGTTGGACGTGAAGCTTTGTTAAACACAACTATTATCCACTTTCATACATTGGAATTGAGAACATTAGTGAAATATTGAGAACAGATCGCATTGGTTTGGCCATGTGGGGAGAAAGGATAAAAAACGACTGGGTGACGCGTTAAAAATGTTTTAAAAGTGAAAGGTAATGTGTCGGGGAGCGGACACAAGAAGACTTGGAATGAGGTCTTGATGCCAGATGCCCACTGGAACCTGTCTTTCAGAACCATTATTATTATTATTATTATACTATTTCAATTACAGGAAAGGAAACAGTCGGCATGGCTAGCGGAACTATCATTATCCTATTGGCCATTGTGTCTGTGGTGGCGGCGAACAACTGCACATTGAACCCGATCACCTGGTCCTGCTCCGATCCACCTCACCTCGCCCTCAAGTTCTCTGAGGTGACATCACGCAGCCTTGTGTGAAGCTTTCATACCTGACAAATACACATAATGACAGGTCGTGCGAGTGAGAGAAAAAAAAAGTCAGCTATCACGACCTGTCATGTTATTTGTGCACTGGTTGTAACATATTGGAGTCAACCAGTAACCTAACATCAACATACCTTAAAAAAATACTGTATTATCTTTCTCAGGTGACTGTGAAGAGTTGTAACGAGACCTACAACAAGGATGTCTTCAAGGTGCTCGTTAGCATTTCCTACTCAGGTGTCATCGACCAGGTAAGCCAAACTTCCCTCTTAAACAACCCATATATCGATCTAGTAGCCCATGACCTTGTGGAAAAAGTAGCACAGGTATAGTTGCGTGACAGGGAAGTCGTCCACATATTTCTCTAATGAAGCCACGTGGTTTTAGGCCCGACAGGTGTTCTGGCGGTGAAGCGTTGAAATTCCAGCCGAAACCACCTTGGTAATTGAACTTAATTGCAATGGTGACGCGCAGAGTAACGCAGACGATACAAGGGACATGACCGACCTGGCTCTTAATGATACGGTGTTGTAATTATGTAATTTGTACCACGATTTAAGACATTAATTCTCTTGATCTCTCTCAGGACAAGACATACACAGCAGTGATGGTGGATCCTGACGCACCTGGACACGTCAATGGAGAGGCGTGGCTACATTGGATCCATTCTGGGCTGACGGTAAGTAACTAACATTCACACAATCATATCCATTGACCTTATAACCTGCCTGACTCAGGTAACTAACAGTAGGTAATATTTAATAAGGTAAAACAGGTCTCCTTTCTCACGGTTCCGCACGACTTTTAACAATAACACTAACCCTGAGAGCGCACGAAGGAGTTCAATAATTATCACGCGCTGTTTCCATTTCAGGGCAAAGATCTGGTGGATGGAACCATGCACACAGGACGGGATATTATGGGTAAGTACAACGGTGCATTTCACGTTCATATGTGTACAACTTTTATATAATTTAACTTGAATATCAAATCAATTTTCGTATATCATCTTACACAGCCATTCCTTGTGATTATCCGACCTACAAATCTGAAACTTTTTTTTATTTATTTTTCTAACCGACAGCCTACGCCCCACCAACTCCACCCAAGGGAACTGGCGTCCACCGCTACATCGTCTTCTTGTTCCCGGAGACTAAACATGTGCAGGAAGAGGATTTGAAGAGACGCAAGTTTGACCTGGAAAAATACGCAACGGCCCACCAGCTGTGTGGTCCCCTCGCTTCCAACATGTTCAAGACGCAGTATTAAGACTCCCACACTTACTTGAAGCTACATTAACAGTCTCCACGTACCATAACGAGAGGAGACAGTGATAGGTAGCACATAATCATTCATGTTGTGTTATAAGACGGAGCAGCTTTCATTTTTAGTTACTTTTGCGGTTATGATTATGATGATTATTATTTCACAATGCACTCGACTGATTCAATACCTTCGTTGTGCTTCTGCTTCTTGGCTTTGGTTCAGAGAATTGTTAAGGAATTTGTTACATTGGTTCATTCACCCGAGGAACAACATTATCACTGTTTACTAACTTTACTACTTAAACTAAATAAAGACTGCTTGCCTCAGCTCAGGTTTCATTATCACAAGTGCCGAGAACATATTTTATGGTGACGTTGTCTCCTGATAACCTATATTACACACCAAAACATGGCAGCTATGTTTTAATATGAAAGTGCTACTGAGTAAGTGGTTTTGCTTTCAATCTCAAGCAAGAACCAACCTTTTTGTTTTAAATTAAGCCACGCGAGTGGATGAATGAGATACTGATGTGTTTTGTAATGATGGTTCTGATAAGTCAAACATGTAATAACTGTAATAATGGTTGAAATGAAAGCCGAATTTTACAATATATTAAGAAAAGAAAATACAATAAAAATACAAACACAACTCTCATAATGACCTTACACTATCCACGCAATTATCTCTCTCTCTCTCTCTCTCTCTCTCTCTCTCTCTCTCTCTCTCTCTCTCTCTCTCTCTCTCTCCCCCTCTCTCTCCCTCTCTCCCCGTAAACGAGGCACGTTCCACTAACCATCTGTCGCCCCTCCACCACCTGCCAGTCAGGGTTGTTTCTCCACTAAATCATAACATTGGTCTCCTGTGCAAGGAATGATTGTCGCCTCAGAAGGATTAATCTTACACATTAATCGCACGTGTAGTAATTATGGCAGTTCCTAAAATATGAGGTAGACATCAAGCGCAAGAAATAGAGTAGAATAATACAATGAGTCACCTAATTTCCAAGAGTTTATACACGAATGAGGGGAATAAATATGTAATTTATATAAATTATTTAATATTTTGTTAGAAGTTGACGTAAATGTAAAAGTCGTCTCTTTGGAAACTAAACCAGGATGTCTCTAGGTCACAGGCTCGCCTTCTGCTGCTCCTCCTCCTCCGCTACACTCATTCCTTCCCTTATCTGCCGCCCTTCAACATCCCCCCGCGTCCTCCAGCCCCACTGCGTCTGTTTAGTTACTCTTGGGGGCACAAGCAGCCTGCCAAGTTAGAGATAGCGACAAGGCTATGACATTTGTGTAACATAAACAAACAAAAAATGACTCAAGAATTGCAACTAAAAGAAAGACAAACAATGGTGAAATGAAACGACTAAACCGATAAAGAAAACAAATGACACGCACTTATATACATACATACATACAAGCAAACGTCATTGGTTGTTACTTGTGATACCGACACAGGAAGTCGAGGTGCCTACTACAAGCCGTTAACGTAATAACTCATCAGACGCGTATGTTGTGTGTGTGTGTGTGTGTGTGTGTGTGTGTGTGTGTGTGTGTGTGTGTGTGTGTGTATCAGTGTTGTTATTTTGGTCCCTAAGATCCGACAGCCGCCACCCACCGCCTGACAGTCACTCAGTCGCCAGATGGCCCCCCCCCTCCATGTGCACCACTTACCAGACGCTGCTACACACACCCACACACACACTAGTAGTACCGCAATCCTATTATTCACCATCACAAAAAGCATATTATGAGCTACATACTAACAGCCTTTAAACAAAGAACACAAACAAAATTAAGAGGCTATTAAAGTCACATCGCCTCTAATTTGCATATTCTAGTTTGTGTTTTTGTGCACTAGTATCAAGCGGGTATACAATAGACTTGAATCGAGGAACGCATAACTTCACCTCCCTCCTCCTTTACCCACCTACTCCCGGACCCCCGTCTTACCTGCCGCACCCATTCAGCTTTGGGACTGGCGCCAAGGTCACCTGTTTGCAGCCTGGGTTGTCAGGTTGTCCCTCGCCCTTACCTACCTACCTACCTCCTACATGTGTGTGTGTGTGTGTGTGTGTGTGTGTGTGTGTGTGTGTGTGTGTGTGTGTGTGTGTGTGTGTGTGTGTGTCGGCGCGTAAGCAAAGCAAACAAAACGTGAGGCTCTGCGGACTTCCTGTGACTAGGCTCAGGGGTCTCCTAAGCCGCGTGGTGGCCCCCTGCAGGAGCTTAAAGTAATTTCTGGCTCCGCGACACCACAACGTCTCTCTCTCTCTCTCTAACAACCTAGCAACCATGAACTTAATATCGTAACCAGAGCAAAACACGAAGAGAAAGACACACACACACACACACACGCACACGCACACACACACATGCACACACACACACATATATGGAGACCACTATCTCAATCCCTTAAGCCACCACTTTCACCGTGAGTAAACACAAGAGTTAAACATCAAGAGGCCGCCAACTTCAGGAGCGGCGGCCACACATTACCCCCCACCACTCACGGAGGTCAGACACACACACACACACACATACTGACACTCACCCGCTGCTCCACACGTTCCTCAGACGATACCGGGACATACTTGGACGAATTAAATATATGACGATCCACTAACAACACTCTCCTTCCCTTCCTTCAAATCCTCACGCTTCCAATGTCACAGAATAGGTTTAGCACCGCGATTTTCCTCTCTTCGGGACACATTACGTACACACACAACAAACCTCACTAACACACCAAGGCTCACTAGCTGGAGGAGGAGTAGGGAGGAGGTTTGGGCAGTGAGGGAGGGAGAGAGGGAGGAAGGAAGGAGGACAGGGAGGGCAGAGCGTTGGAGGGCGGAGCTTACAGACTACAATAATTCTCCCGCCACCTGCAACAGCTGATAACCTCGTTTTCCTCTTTCCCTATTGCTGGATTTCCCTATTTTTTTGCGAATATATAAAGGAAAGGTCGTGGTTTATTGCATGTCCGTGGAGTGGGTGGCTGTGGGTGGTGTGAAGTGATAGCGAGGCCGTGCAAGGTGGAGGAGAGAGGGTGGTGGAGGTGGGTGGGTGTGAGGGAGAGGCCGGAGCGGCACTAGGGACCATGTTACCATAGTGTGCCTCGAGAAGATGACCCTTACCGCCCACTCCCCTAACGGTTGGTTCCCTGAGTCACCATCCCCTCCCCCTTTCGCCTCCTTCCTCTCTCGTTCTCTCCCTCCCTCTTCCATGTTCCTCTCCTTTACCCCCATCTCCTTTTCCGCGTTTCTCAAGTTTATCCGATTCCTTGGGTGTCTTCGCCTTTCTCAACGGTCCTTCCTCCCCTCCTCCCTCATATAATTGTCTCTTTTACACCCGTTCATAAAGCCCTCCCCCTTCACCCCATTGTAATTACTTTCCAGAGTACAATTGAGCACCTTCCACCCATCCACCACCCTCGTCTCTCCACCTGCTTTCAGTTTCTTCCATCCTCACACTCCACCCTTTCGTCCCGCCAGGCAGTGGATATTTGTCTGTAAGCTAAAGTTAAAGGTCAGCTCGACAGCATGCCTTCTCCACTCCACCCTCCAGATTCCACTCGTGCCTCCCCCTAAACATCCACAACCACCTACTCCACCCCCAGCAAAGATTCCTCCA
>JAPQNM010002136.1:102500-110000 GCA_029783475.1 Metacarcinus magister | reverse complement strand
AAAGCACGTGATTATATGAACCGAGATCGACACACACACACACACACACACACACACACACACACACACACAGACAGAGACACCATTCTCCTCCTCCTCCTTCACAATCCAACACAACCTTCTTCTCTTACTAATAATATCCTCACAAGGTCAAAAATACATCTCAGGTAGGCTGCCTCTCCACACCTCTTGAATTTGGAGGAGGAGGAGGAGGAAGCAGAGGAAGAAGAGGAAGAGGAGGAGGAGGAGGAGGAGGAGGAGGAGGAGACTACTTATACAATTGCTGATCCCTACACTAAATCCTGACGTTGTTTTAGCACGATCGTTTCTCGCAGGGGAGTTCATGGAGGTGGTGATGGTGATGGTGGTGGTGGTGGTGGTGGTGATGGTGATGGTTGTTGTTTCAGCTGCGTTGTTTGTTGTTAAGTCATGCCTTTGTGTGCGTCACGAGTGTGCTGTGTATGTGTGTGTGTGTGTGTGTGTGTGTGTGTGTGTGTGTGTGTGTGTGTGTGTGTGTGTTGGGGGAGTGAGTGGTTTGTCCTGTTTTTTAGTTATGTCTGGAGCCTGTAACTACTACCTACCTACCCCTCCTCCCTCCCTCCCTACCTTGCTCCTCCTCCTCCTCCTCCTCCTCCTCTTCACAAAATTTCAGTAGTTACGTAGGTCAGAGGAGCTACACAACATTATCTATCTAGTTATTATATTCAAGGTGCGTCCGTCAGTGGGCGTTCAAGGTTATTATTTCCGTCTGCCGTGTATTATGGCCAAGGCCACACACGGCCTTGTCAACGCTACTGGCCAAGGGTAGAAAGAAAAAAAAAGGTCCATTGTGATTGCTATTAAAGAACGGGAGGAATTAAATATACGATTAGCATAATGATGGGGTGTTAAAGGCCATAGACACACCCACACACAATAACAATAATAATAATAATAATAATAATAATAATAATAATATAAATAACACATACACGTCGCACTTTTCCTTCAATCTAAAACTCAACAACAACAACAACAACAAACCAGTCTATGCTTTTCCAAGTACAGGCGCCTCGGAAGCTCCTACTTACTCCAAGCGGTGCGCGACGGAAACCAGATCCCTGTCCCCCTAAACCCCCCCATATCTTTCCACTGTATCCACCTCCTCCACCAACTCCAAAAAGTCCACCCGAGTCTCACAGCACGAAGGCGAGACACCCAAGTAAACAAGCTTCCACAACAACGTTCGCTAGATCACGTAGAGAGACCTCGCTCACCTGAATAGAGACCCGAGCGACGTGTTGACCTGAGGAGGACAATTGATTTATTATTCTGTTATGTCACTGGTTGGAGCCTGCACGGGCATCAACACTTGCCTCTGCGGCGGCACTCGGTGTAACCTAACTCTGGGGGGGGGGACGGAATACGATAAGGGCATGACCTGGCATCTAATTACGAAAGGCTGTCCCGCACCCTTAAGACCAGTGGTGCATCCTGCTCCTCCTACTGTCATGACATCATTACTCTCCCTTGGTACTACTTCTTTCCTCCCTTTATCTTACTCTCTAGGGGTGCTTTTTCATTCTTTATTTCCACCCTCCATTCCTCCCCTTGTTTCCTCATCACGTATTCCCCTCGCATCTCTCCCTCGTTCCTCTTCCTGGTCCAGGTTGGTCATGCACCTTCCCAATTAAGGACTCCGTAAAGACTAACACACGCCCACCACCACCTCCAGCCTTCCTCGCGGCGAAATGACGTAACCAACAGCTGGCAACATGAGTTTTTTTTTCTTCTTCTTCCTAGCATCAACTAAAATGACATAACAATAAAAGGCTATAAACATCCTTCCTCTACGATGGATCAAGAAGTAACAGACACTCACTCGCATCGGTCTCTCGTTAATAATTTGGATTCAAGGATAAAGATATGTTTAAGGGGAGATTATACCACTTACTGACTGGCGTACTCAAGGAATCGTGATGAAGAAGTGGCGGGAGAAAAAGTGACACAAAAACTAGTGCCAGAAAACGTATCATTGCAATCCACATCTACATTTATGTGGTAGTGTGTGGACGTGCGGACTGACTATATTAACTTTTTTTTTTTTCATGATCATTCTAACGGAGATGGACGAAGGACTGACCACAGGTAGCTAGCTAAACACACACATTCACCCACTCACCCACCCACCCACCTACTCACATCCACGAAGGTCTCCTAAAGTCATTCTAAGAGGAGGACAAATAACAGAATGAAAGTCCCTAAGCGATTTCACTCCAGCACGAGATGACTTAACACTCCTGAAGGTGTACACAAAGGAACACAAAGGAGGACAAACAGAAGTAGACCTATTGCCCGTTACGAGACTTCACGATAAACACTACTCTCTGATGTATACAGTGAGAGATATAGGATAGTAAGGACGAAGGCTCCTCCCCACCCACTGCTTCCTTCATCCAGCAGTATGGACTAGAATCAAAGGAGGAGGAGAGAGAGGAGGAGGGAAAAAAATAGAGACGAGAGGCGCAGTCAATTTCGGAAACATTAAATCACAAGTCTTACCAGTGTAGCCAGAATCTCCCCATCTTGGTCAGTAGGTCCTGCAGGTTGTCCATGTAGCCGTGGAAGGATGCAAGGAGGGGCAGGGAGAGGCAAGGTCACCGTGGGATGCAATACAACTCAACACAACACAACACTACGCAACACAACGCAGCAACACAACGTTATCACAAGGTCGCTTCTACATACACCCAGATCACAGATTTTCTTTTGTTTTTACAACTTTTTCTTTTCTCATATTTCAAGTTCTCTTTCGGTACCGGTGAAGCCGCTCAACACTACTTGCATGTAGTCTCCGCATTATTTACCTGCGGGGACACACACCTGTAATTAATTAAGAGTTACGTTGAGTGATGGGCAGGACTGGCGTTGTTCTGACCGACGCTCAATCATCGACGGAGTGGAAAAAATAACCAAACTTTCATCCCGTCTGATTCCAAACAAAAATTAAAAACAATTTACCTGCAGCTACGACCTTGAGGAGGAAAAAAATTCTTCCCTCAATGCCATCACGTCTATAAATGGAAAAAAAAAAAGACGGATCGAATTTCCTCTGAACAGGGAAACACGTAGTTGACCGTTCAATCCACTTTTACGAAACAAACAAAAAAGTACGTAAAGGCTGATGAGCGAAATGGATTTGTAGTTACCTTTGAACAATGCAAATAATAAAATGTTCAAAAGGGGAGGAGGAGGAGGAGGAGGGGAGCACACACAGACTGACCTAAACCCTAAAATGTCATGGCATTTGTAAATATTACTATGTCGGGAAAATATAAAACGGAATTCATCACACCATGAAATGCCATGAACAATTTTTGAAACACCTGAAGAAAGCGATGATTTCAGCAACATTGGGTGACCTCAGCGAGAATCATCATCATCATCATCATCATTATTAGCAGCAGCACATTGAGAAGCGATATAAACACACCCTCTTCGAAAATGAACAGAATAAATGAATAAATGAATAAAAAGCAAGTAAAACAGGTTCTCAAGCGATAAATCACAACTCGAGGAAAAAGAAAAAAAGAATTACTTGATCTTGTACGAGACAACATCAACACAACGTTACGAAAACAAAATAACAAAATACAATTACGATAATCTTAAAACCTGTTGCTCAATTATTACCGTTTTTCTAACCAATTGATACTTAAGACAAATTACACAAATAACCTACACATTACTTGACTTTTTTTCCCCCTCCTCCTTGTATCTATTCTTGACATACGTGGCGAGATATATAACACAAAAAAAAAGGTAAAAAAAAGTAAGAATTAAACATGAAAGTTGGACTCAATTCCTTTTTAACTCCGTGCAAGAAGGGCAGCTGGTCACTGTTACACTATTTGATCACGTATTGTCATATCATTTCTCCTTCAAGATACACGTAGTACAAAAAAAGGTCAATATGATTACGTAAAGAAACGAGTGATGCTGAATCGTAACTTTTGTAATATCATTTATCTACTTTTTTTCTACACTGAGGGAGGGGAGAAGGGGGGATTAAGAGAGAGGAGGGAGGGAGGGAGGGAGGAGCGCTATGTAAAAGGTCTTGAGGACGGGACCCACACACACACACACATACACACACACACACAGTACAGCCGTGCCAGGAGCCCCCTTGTTCTCTCCCTTCACTATCACCACCACCACTACTCCCTTCCCTTCACTTCACTGTCTACCGCCACCTCTAACCCACCTTGGCCATACCTTCTCCCTCCCAACTACTGCTCCGACCTCAACTGCTATCACCTCCACGACCTCCATCTCCACCACTCCCTTTCCTACCAGTCACTACCACTCTCACCGTCACCTCACCTCCACCTTACCTATCTGTGCCCACCTCTACATCCTACCACGCCTATGCTACCTGTAATCCTCCCTTCCACCTTCACCCCCACGACCTCTACCTCACCTGTACTGTACACACATTCATTTAGATTCCAGTCACTACTTGAATTAATGGTTCTGATTAAGGTAGTATTGTATTATTTATCGTTACTTAAAACTACTACTACTACTACTACTACTACTACTACTACTACTACGAGAACCTTTAATATATTCTAGTTGATGATAAAGATAGTTTTTAATCCTTTCTCTTTAATTACTTAGGATGGGTTTTAATAATTGGGAAAGTAATTTTTTAAAAGATTGTATAAGCATGTCTGTGTTTGTCCTTCAAGCATGTGAGGCAGACGATGGAAACACCAGCCGCTAGGAAGGAGGAGGAGGAGGAGGAGGAGGAGGAGGAGGAGGAGGAGGAGGAGGAGGAGGAGGAGGAGGAGGAGGAGGAGGGAGAACAAGATCGTTGGGGAAGATAAGTATACCGTAAAGGACACACACACACACACACACACAGAAAGAGAAAGAGAGAGAGAGAGAGAGAGAGAGAGAGAGAGAGAGAGAGAGAGAGAGAGAGAGAGAGAGAGAGAGAGAGAGAGAGAATGGGGGGGGGGGAGAGAGGGGGAAAAAGCTAACAACCATCTTCCAGTGTAAACAAAAAGTCGAGTAACAGACAACTTCACTGCGTTCAACATATATATTTGAAGCTCAATGATTGTATGTCGAGAAACAAAACCTTTAGGCGTGTTATCTTCCTAGTATTATATCCACTTGTTTTTTTTTCCCCACAAAGAACTATTAAATTATCAACGTATACCTGTTTATACTGTACTAATTAGCTGTACAGGTGTGGGAAGATTTGCAAACAGGACTATTTATTTATTTTTTTATTTTTATTATCTTCAGCGCCACACCTGTATATACCTGTGACTCATTATGTTAATTAAGCCTTTAGTTGACGCCTTAAAACACCAGGTATATATGCAACACAATGTCTCCACCTCACCTGCAACACCAACACAATACATTCATCCCACTTTATTCACGTGGGTGGAACGCGGGGAAAAACAAACCACCGTTGTTCATTATACTCCACACATTATTCATTCCACCGAGCGTTGCAACACCACCTCCTCCTCCACCACCACCACCACTACCACATCCACTATTGCAATGATCTCCACCACCAACTTGAACCACGACAATAACACATTGTGAGTTAAGCTTCCCTCCCTCCCTCCCTCACCCATCCTCTCAAGCACTTGTTGCGCGTGAAAAAAGTTGAAATACAGTGTTCGAAGTCATTTCCATCACCTGACACGCTTACAGAAGTTAGTAAATCAACACAGTATATAAACTTCCTCCACATAACACGGGTGGAAGCTTACTGCAAGTTGCCAGCTCCACACACGACCACTACACCCAAAACACTGCACGCTGCACGCACACGCACACACCCACACAACTCAACTCCTTCCCGCCACCGTCAACACTCCTCCACCTTCTCACTTGCTCACTCGCTCGCTCCTGGCTGCTGCTCAGTTACCAACGCGTCAATTTAACAGTCACTTTAATGCGTTTACTTACAAAAAGCTCTTTCTCTCTATCTTTTATTTCTTCCAACGGTGCAGGAGATAACACTAAACACAGAGGCGAAGAGAAAGTGGTGTGGAGGTGATTAAACATGTCGAGGAGGAGGAGGAGGAGGAGGAGGAGGAGGAGGAGGAGGAGGAGGAGGAGGAGGAGGTGGAGGAGGAGGAGATATGATAATAATCCTGGGAGCCTTACCTGCCATAGAGACCAACTGAACAATAGAGGCAAAAAAGTAAACATAGAGAGGGGGGGCGACTGGCAAAACGTTCTGTGTGTGTGTGTGTGTGTGTGTGTGTGTGTGTGTGTGTGTGTGTGTGTGTGTGTGTGTGTGTGTGGAAAACCTTGACGGACTGTAGACTTAAGACGACTGGAATCAAAAGGATGAGAAGGGAAGTCAAGGTTGGCTGGCTGGCTGACTGACTGACTGACTGACTGACTAGCTGACTCATTGACTGAATCTCTAACAACCTAACAGAGCGAAGATATGAATAACTGATTAATTGACTGAATAACTGACTGACTTTTTTTTTATAGGAAATTGCCTCAGAAAATCCCATGTGGTAGATTTCTCGGTAAAAATGTATCCGGTAGCAAACCAAACCTGCTGTGCATTGCCTAACCTCCGCCTCCTCCTCCTCCACTTCTTGCTTCTCTTCATCCTTCCCCTCCAACACCTACTCCACCTCCTCATCCTTCCCCTCACGTCACTGTTATCTCATATTAGTTTCTGGCGTTACGAGTCATTTCCCATCCAATGAATACTCTTAAATCATTACGATCCTTCTTCACCTACGTTTATTAATTAGATAAGCCAGTGTCCTTGTCTCTAAAACTTCCATCCTTTCCGTGAGTACCAAGTGAGGATGAGTTTTCAGGTAATAATTAAGGGAAAAGTATACAGGTAATATGAGAATGATCCCACAGGTAGACAGGTAAGGTTGTTTAGGTTTGTGATGTCAGGTGATCCTTGGAATAGAGTCCCACGCAAGGTTTCCTCAAATGCATTGGGTTTGAAAGACACGTCCACTTATTTCGAGCTAAAGGAAAAAAATATCAAACCGTCACGAGAATCAAGGAAAATTCCAGACTTTGTTGGGTTATACAGGCACTATTTTTTTTACCTCTGTTTCTGGTGCTGTAAATTATATACATGTGTGGTATATAAATATTACTTAGATTTTATAAATGGATTCGTTGTTATTTTTCTTTCTCTCACATTCCTTCTTATTTTATGACTGACGATACTTCCATGGTCAAAATGTCACACTGCAAACGTCATGCTAAAGTGATACAATGTGTTGAACGATTATTGTCACGTAGAAGGTATTTTTTTTTTCTATTAATATATTTCTTTTTTTGACCAGGTGAGTAAACAAGATCCTTCCTCTCCCTTGTAAGAAAAGAAAAACAATGAACGAAAATATGTTGCCAATGAAATAAAGATAATACTCAAGAAAAGAAAGAATCTTATATTGAAAGAGAGATAAAAAAAAGAGAGTAACGGCACCGCGGGCGTCC
>JAPQNM010002136.1:77500-97500 GCA_029783475.1 Metacarcinus magister | reverse complement strand
ACTTCACTTTGACCACAAACCGAAAGAAAGTAAAATAATGAAAAAAAGTAAAACCTCCAGGATTGAGTCATATCTTAATAAATCACTCCTCTCTTTCCACCTCACATCCACGTCCTCTCGAGACCTTTCGGCGACGCGTGACACCAAATACAACACACACGAGCCAACCAACGCACTTAGGTCAAGGGTCGTGGCTACAGATTAACGTAATAGTTTGCCTGGTCTATCACTGCCCCCACCCCCACAACACACACACACACACACATATTACTAGGTTGAACAAGCTAATAAATCACAGTCTTCTAGCTTGGATAAACAGATAACCCTCTCTTTCCTGCCCTTAGTTAAACGGGTGAATGACGTTTGAAATGAGTTAAGTAAACATACGCCTTCCACTTGATGCGATAAACAGACACTTGCCACACATCACCCTGACAGAAGCATCCCTCAAGAGCCCTAGGAACCCTGCGTACCTGAGGAAGGAAGGCTGGTACCCTCTGTAGACGCTGCAGTAGGTGGTGATCGACATCCTACCGGTGTGAGTACTGGTGAGTCAGTCCTTACTCACCCACACCCCGGTATCTTTGTTATCATCCCTTACCTCCAATCACATTTTTCCAAGCTTCCACTCTCCTTTTCAAATCTAACTTCACATCGTTGTTATAATCCCTGTGAGAGGAGAGTTATTATCTTTATTATCTCTCTCTCTCTCTCTCTTACTCACTCACTCACACTCACTAACTCCTCTCCCTTGTCACTCGTTTCTATCCCTCATTTTATCACAATTCACTTCAACGCATCACGATAAATTTCCAGAGCAGGTTCCAAACTTGTTCCCTGTCCAAGGATGTCATTGATTTCATTATGCAACATTTCACTTTCAATAAGCAACACCAGGAGGCTACAGAACTACCTCACAACTCACACACACACACACACACGCATGTACACGTAAACACAAACACACACGCGCCAGTTAAGTAGACTAGTGTGTGTGTGTGTGTGTATATATTTTTTTTCTTTCTCCGTTGAAGTGAGAGACTGCGGGTATCACACCACCACTACCACCACAGCACCACCAAGACTGAGGCTCCGGAGTCCCCGTCCCCACACTCCTTCAGGACCCGTTTTCACCCTCCTCCCTCCCTCCCTCCCTTTCTCTCTCCTACCCCTCCCTCATCACCCCCCTTCCTCCTACTGTCCATGCATACATACATACATACATACATACAGTGAGCGATGCCAGTGCATTGCTTATTATACTTTGGTTGTTCAATGTATCCTATCCCATTACCGTTTTCTTTGCCTCGTTTATGTGTTTAAAAATAGATATAGAAAACGAGGTTATGACACGGAGAATGAGGGAGGGAAAGAGTGATGGAGGGAGGGAAATGAGGAGGGAGGGAGGGAGGGAGGGGAGTGACACAAGGAAACAGAAAATGGTGAGGGAGGACTTCAAGTTGTCAAAGATCACGAATGACTGACGGAAGAAAGAGAAGGAGAAAATGAAGTGGATTGGTGAGAATACTGAAGGACGATCAGTGGAAGGAGGAAAGAAAGAAGAGAAGAAGGAAGGAAGGGAGAGGAGGAAGGGAGGGGATGACAAAATGAAGAAACACGAAAGAAAAGAGGAAAAAAAAAATATATATAGGCGGGTGAGAAAAGGAGGAGAGGATGAAACCAGATGGACAAGAGGAGGAATAGAGACAAAGAAAATAGAGAGAGAGAGAGAGAGAGAGAGAGAGAGAGAGAGAGAGAGAGAGAGAGAGAGAGAGAGAGAGAGAGAGAGAGAGAGAGAGAGAGAGAGAGAGAGAGAGAGAAAGGAGGGTACATAGACAACTTCTCTTAGTCTCCCTTCTATTACAAAGCACATGTTTAGTGTTGACATTCCTAACACCCTCCCTCCATCTTCTCTCCCTCCCTTCCTCCCCCCCTTCCCTCCCTCCCTCATCATGACGTCAGAGGAGAAGGATCTGTTTACTGTGGTGGTGATTGTGGCACCGTCAAAACAATACCACTCTTGTTATCGCGTTCAAGAGATAAAGATCGAATTTCCGCTAAAAGTGAACATTGTCTGTCCGTCTTATCTGCCAACATCGATTTTTTTTTTTTGTTCTATATATTTTTTTCTTATCATTGGAATCCGTTGACCGGGTTTTAATGTGTGCCCGAGAGAGAGAGAGAGAGAGAGAGAGAGAGAGAGAGAGAGAGAGAGAGAGAGAGAGAGAGAGAGAGAGAGAGAGAGAGAGACCTTGGTAGCACCCGTACGGAAATCGCTGCCGCCCACCACCACCATCACCATCACCGCTACCAACTCGTTTCTACCACATTGCCACACCACCACCACCACCACCATTCGCTCATTCCTACCACACCACCACCACCACCACCACTACCACCACCACCATTTGCATACCTCACCCCACCCCCCCTGGCCTCCTCCTTTTGCAATACCTGCCATTACTGATATGTTGGCTATTGTTCATATTCTCTCTCTCTCTCTCTCTCTCTCTCTCTCTCTCTCTCTCTCTCTCTCTCTCTCTCTCTCTCTCTCTCTCTGTTACTAGCAAGGTGGACAGCTGGGGGCAAGAGAGAGAGAGAGAGAGAGAGAGAGAGAGAGAGAGAGAGAGAGGGGTGGGGGGAGATACCTGGTGACGGAGATAAGAGAGAGGAGCAGGAGGGTGAGGGTAAGGTGGTGGTGGTGGTGGTAGTAACGGAGGGTTGGGCGTCACCGACATGGCACGGAGACTGAAAGCAAACTAGACCAACCCACCAACTGACTGTCTTGCAAGCCTCCACCTACACGCGAACCCAAGACAGAAGAAAAAAAAACCGGAAAAAAACAAACAAACACACACACAGGTATATACTACAGACAGACATTATTACACCTTCCAATTTACACCACCAGGAGGCCACTACGACGTTCCTTTACCTTCCTCAATAACGAAAGATAAGACATATACTCAAAATATTCAGGAACCAACTCACGCACACACACACACATACATACACACTCAAGCTTGTCGTACTTATGATAAATCGCGTTAGGAGAGATTGTACTGTTCCATCACGGCCTCCACCCCTTTCCACCACACTTCACAACACTGCTCCATCATCATAACGTAAGGGAGTCACACGCTCTCAGTCGCCTCCACCCAAGAGATGAAACTAAGGCAATTTTTTTCAGTCCCGTTACAGCCTCTTCCTGCACACACAGCCTCCCTTCCTCCCCTCAAGACCTTTGTAGCGGTGGTGTGACACGTTCCGCCCTTGTCTCACGCTGTTCTGGACCTGCTGTGGTGCTGTGATTGATATGCAAAGTCAGGGATTGGAGAAACGCTAACTCCGGTCCGTGTTGAGTGATTGACTGACTGACTGACTGACTTACTGCTAGGGTGGAGGGTGGAGAGCAGTCAGCTGACATTCCTAAACTATTCCTGACGTCACCTCACAGTATATGTCCTGTCCTCTTCAGCAATTCCTTTCCTTGATAGAATAAATAACACGTGATCGACATGACGCAACGCATTCTTGTCCAAATATAAGTAAAACAAGACACGTAAAGCATCACAAATTCAACACCAGGTAAGTTAATGCAACAAAATATGGTTTAAATGGTCTCAGGTAAGGAATAATACCTAACCCTTTCATTTACCTGCCCTTATCCACCTGTAATACCCAATACCTTAAGTCTACAAAGGATGTGGATTCCCTATAAAACTCCCTTGAACCCCCTAGCGATCCACTGTCCCACATGACACCACAGAGGGCATCGTAACCCTATTCTGACCACCTCCTACATAGGCCCAACGCTTCTAATCTCTTCCTGACCTCTAATCCTTCCGTTTATTCTACTGAGGTCTTCTCTCCGCTGGCTCCTCCGATCACAATCTTACATCAGTATTCTGTCCCTCGGCTCCTGTGCGGGCAAGCTTAGTACTTCCCCTTCCCTGTACTCTCACTCCTCGTTTTGAAATGTATATAGTTGTTGAGGTGAAGTTATGGATTCAAGGAGAGTGAGGTGGTGAGGTTGAGTAACTGGTTTTTCTTGTGTGTGGTCAAAATATTTACTCTAGAGACCATCTGTATATTAGGTTCTCATAGATATTTGTCATGTTTTCACTAGGTTTCTTCTCTAACTGAGTGTGACGATGTGATTAACTATACCCCTTCCCTCTCTCTCTCTCTCTCTCACCCAAAAATGCTTATAATGACGTGCCGTAGGATGCCAGCCCGTCACCTACTTTCTTTTCCTTATCAGTCGTCAGGGTTCCTATGTCCCGCTCGTCACTCATGATCCACATAACTTGGATCTCAGCCCCGCGGCGAGGCTACAGAATATTCACGTCTACCCTAACGCCGATGAGAGGTAAAGAAAACGGCGTGGGGTCGTTGTTGCTTTGGAGAACGAAAAAAAAGAAAGAAAAAAAGTCTTCACCTTTCACCTTCAACTAAAACTATTTATTCCCTGTTGTTGATGCTCTTTTTTTTTTCTTTCTCTTCTCTCCGTGACAACTCGCTTCACCGCCCACGCATCGAGACCTTCATTTGTTCTTCAATTAAAAAAAATAGGTTTTGTGTACAATCCCTTCGTTTTATTTATTTAACTTAAAGAACAATGCATTTCGGTCACTTGCATTGCTATTAAAATTTCTTGTTTACTATTTATATATACACTCTCTTTCTCTCTCTCTCTCTCTCTCTCTCTCTCTCTCTCTCTCTCTGTCTCACCTCTTCACCTGTACTCCACCTGTGCATACATTTCCTGCTTTACCTCTGAAACACCTGCAAAACCTCACCGTCTTTTCACATAAATAAACCGCAGTAAGTTTCTCTCACTTTTTCTTCACACATCTTCAGTTTATCGGAGGTGAAACATTTTTCCACATTTTAGGGTCAAGAAAATATGTATACGTGTGAACCCTTATACCAAACATACCTAAAACTCTTTGCCATCTATCAGTACACCTGTCTAATAAAATACAGGTACATACGTATACATAAAAAATAGACTCGTCCATAGAATCCTATATCATACGTGTTACTTATACTTAAATATAGTATAGCATTCTTAGACTTGTTTGTATACTTACCTTTGGCGGCGTAATGAGGGGCATAGTGACAGGTAACAGGAGACAGGTGGCAGGTTAATTAATATCCATCAATACGCACATCAGTATTAATAGAACACATAGGGAGGAGGAGGAGGAGGAGGAGGAGGAGGAGGAGGAGGAGGAGGAGGAGGAGGAGGAGGAGGAGGAGGAGGAGGAGGAGTAGATGTGGATAATTTTAAATCTGTCTTTCTACAGTAACCAAGGAGGCGACGATCACACACACACACACACACACACTTACTTGTCGTCCTCGGGGGTGTCTTGCGGGGGCTGCTCCTCCCCTGCTGGTGTTGTCGTGGTGGTGGTGGTAGTGGTGGTGGTGGTGGTGGTGTCCTCGGGAGCAGGTAAGGTGGGGGGTAGGGATGGGGGTGTCCACGCGGTGCCCTGCAGGAGAATTACTTGTTAGGGGAGGTCATGTGAAGGGGGTGAGGGGTGAAGGGGGGCGTGGCATTGTAGGTAGACACACAAACATATATACATACATGCATTATTGACTTAAACACAACAACAACAATGATAATGATAATAATGAGGATGATGATTAGTACTAAATGGAAAATCAATACATAAATAAATAAATAAATAAATAATATTACTAACTTATGTACACTACCCCGTCACGGCCATCCTCTCCCCCCCTCCCTCCCCCCCCAACACACACACCTAGCTCCAAGAAAGTGAGGAGGCAAAAAAAAATGTTACATATACAAACACAGAACCTGATTGATTTCACAACACTTGATTCAGCATTCTCGAGACTCTCATTTGCCTTCGAAGCTCCGAACTCAGTGAAGCAAATATAAGTGAAAAATAAATAAAATGAAAAAAAAGAAAAGACAGAAGGAAGTTTCATGCTGAATTAAACATATTATAAACGACACTGATGCAACTAATTAAAGTTTCATAATACTTTGTGTAATGTTAATTTTTGAGTTGAGTTCTTATGACATTTCGAACACACACACACACACACACACACACACACACACACACACACACACACACACATTTAATATTGTTCATTAGTTGTACCGTGTTACATTCGAGATAGATAAATAGATAGATATATAAATAGATAGCGAGAGATGAAAGAAATGGAGAAAGCCAGATGTAAACAGACAAAAACAAAGATGAACACACACACACACACACACACACACACACACACACACACACCCACACGTGGCGTCTCTCCTAATTATACACACCTTCTAATTATACACGCAAGCACCCTGAGGCACACACACACACACACAAACAAACACACCCACACACATACACACACACCCACACACACACACACACACACAGGAGCAGTTAGTAAGACACACCAACTCATCTTGAACAGACACACACAATCACTACTATTAAAACATTAAACCAAATGAAAACGTAAAATTGTACACTGTATATATATAAAACAAAAAAAAAATCAATTGAAAAGTTAATTTGTTGCAAGACCCCCTAGCGCCAACCCAATCCAATTTTCTTTTACAAATTACAAAAACCAAACAGAAAACGAACACAACACACGGTCAAGGCATGAAAGGGAAGACTCAATTAACTCCAATTATGTTCTTTTTACCCTCAAGAACGTAGCTTCCCTCCTTCACATTGCCTTCCCTTTTCCTCCACGTTTCTTCCCGCGAGGTGGCGCCATCGGCTTCAAGGAGGAAAAACAAAAGTGAAACGCCGAGGTCTCCGTTTAGGATTCAAAACTAAGGTTGTCTTCGTATCAGGAACAAAACAACACAACATAATCAACACGTCCGAGGGAGGTGAGGGAGGAAGAGAGGAAGGCAAAGTGAGGAAGACAGGAAAGGACAGATTTAGACCAACAAAAAAAGTGTAAGAGAAAAAAAAGGGAGCAACGTAAACAAGACGGAGATAAAATGAGTGATAAAAAAAGACCTAGCGACTGTCATTTGTTTTCTTGGCGACAGGAGACTGACTCACAAGCGGCTAAGTCTAGAACTATTTCCTATATTTTCTCTCTTCATTGGACTTTAAATGGCTCTAAATATACTTTATTTATTCCACGAAGAATAGCGACGCATGTGGAAGGACGAAAATAGCAACACACGTCTACTGAGAGAGGGAAAGAAAGAGAGAGAAAGAGAGAGAAGAAACGAGTTACAATAGAGGAGTGGCAATGGTATTAATAGGTAAAGGAAAGGGAAGGGAAAGGGTTGAAGATGAAAACAGACGAAAGGTTAAATTTGCACCCAGACGCTAACGAAGAGGCTGTGGACTAAGGGGTGTTAGGGTACTAAACCCCCGCCAGACACAACACGAGTTAACGAGGCGATAAATTAACACCACATTGTAATATTTGCATAATTAGATTTTAAGATGTCTGCGAGTGGTAGGAGATATTTACATACTTGAACATAGAAGAATATGAAGCGAGTTTTAGTGGTGATATTAGGAGTGTAAAAGTGTATTGTTTTGGGTGATTTGCGTGAAGAAGGAAAGGGTCACTGTGTACGTGTTTGTGTGCGTGGTGAAAACAGTCATATTATCTTTTTATGCTAAAGTGTATAGTTTCTTTCTAATTCCTTCGTATAAATGCTCTTCTCTCTCTCTCTCTCTCTCTCTCTCTCTCTCTCTCTCTCCCTTATTTTCCCCTGTTACCTTCACAATTTCCTACAAACAATGACCAAAAACTCTCAAAAAAGCATTCCATTAATAGAACATTTAATAAACTCCCTTTCAAACGCGGTCACGATTCTCCTTCTTGACCTTGAAAAGTTACAAAAGTTACAAAAGTTCTCGGGGAAAATACCTGCTTAGGCCGACCTTTTAACGGTGACTCACAGCTCTTGTCCTTGTGTGTGTTGCCCTTCTCTTTACCTCCTCCTTGTTACGTGTGTCTGGCAAGGAATGTGTGAGTGGGAAGGAAGGTTTGAAGGTGTAGTGTGTTTGGTACTACGTGTAACTCTTCCTTATTAGTGTTATTTTGTAGATTAGTTCAAGTTTTTTACGTTATTTTGTTGTTATATGAGGGAAGAGAACGAGTTGTTTTGTTTATAATGTAATTGTGATGTGTTGTTAGAGTCGTTAGTGAGTGATTCTTCTACTGCACGTAAGGTATTCAAAATTGTTCTAAAAATTCAAAAATTCCGAATTATTTATGTATTTATTTACCGTAACGAGTAGACGAGGCAATAACACGTGTCAATCCTCGGTGTTTAATTAATGAGCTACAGCATCTTATAACACATTAGTAAGCATGTTAATCATACAACTCTAAATTCTCGCCAAGGTAACGGACACTTAAGGAATCCAAGTAAGATATGATAAATCGGCGGGTTTTTATGAAGCAATTAAAATTTTCCGGCTTAGGTGTAGTCACAAAATTCAGCGACAAGCTAGGACACAAGGACATCGCTTTAGTGCCCTCGACAGAAACGTCCGGGGTCTTGAGGGCAAAGGGACGGCGGGGTGTGGCGGGGGTGAGATGGGAGAGATACCTGAGAGCTGTCGTGAAGTCTTTGAGTGGAGGAAGAATAGGTGGAGGAGGAGCAGGAAGAGGAAGAGCGTTTCAGTGTGTGGAAGTCGTCGTTGAAAACCCTCTCGTACTCCCTCGCCCTCCAACTCGCCCTCTCCAGGTTAACCTTGGCCGTGTGGGCCGCAGACCTCTTCCAGGCGGCCACCTTGAGTCTGGCCCAGTTGTGCATCGTGGTGGCCTTGTCCTGCACGTCCCTCAGCGTCATGTCGAGGTGGAGGCCCCGTGCGAGGCGGCTCCGGACGTTTTTGGCTAAAAGGCTCAACTGGAACTGCCAGCGGTGGAAGGCGAGGCTGAGGCACAGCTGGGACTGGATGTGCACCAGACTGGCTCTGTGCAACCACCGCTGACAGGCTTCGGTGGCGCGGTTCTGCAAATCCCTGCACGTGCCTCCGGCCTTGACCTGTAAGTCGTCGTAGGTGACGCTGGCTCGCCGCTTGGCGTCGCCGTACGCCCCCGCGGCACGTGAATGCAGGGTCCCGTATGCCTCCCGCGCCCGGCACTGCGTGTGGCACCACATCAGCTGCCCGAGGCTCAGCAGAGACACCTCGACGGCCCGCATCACCATCAGCACGGGGGCAACGAGGTCCTGCAGCGACGTCATGGCGGCGGACGCGGAGGACCCCTGACAAGATTAACGATATGATCCGCACGTCCGTCGTTAATGCGTGACTCAGGCCGTCAGGGGGAACGCACTCCTTCAGAAGGGTTGTCCACTTTCACATTGCAGGATATGGGGCGAGTGGCGCGTTCCCTCTCAGTGGTGATGGTGTGAGCGAGGCGGGAAGCACGTTGGGTCAAGGAATGGTGTGTGTAGGGCGGCGGGTGGTTAGTGCGTATCAGTCTCACCGCCAAAGTGTAGGTCACCCGGCAGCAGCGCCACGCCCGGGCTTCGATATCACACTTCTACAGCTTCTTTGGCACCATTAAGTCCCTATTTACACCAGGCTTCCCTCAACGCCACACAACACACTCTGCATTGTACGTACACCAACAAGCAGGTTAAAACCACACACACTAAATGCCCATCGCTGGAAGAAGAAAAATGCGATAAAAAAAGCAAACGAAACGGCTTGACTTGCCAACTGAGTCAAATGTTTATGCGAAAGGAAGAAAGAAATTCACGTGTGGACGGAGAACAAACACGAGATCGCATTCCACAGTCACAGGAAAGAGATCACATCACGCCTATAAGGTTTAATACGAGAATAATCACTACACTTTTACCGGCCACAAGAAAGAACAAACACAGCATCGCATCACAGTGTCAATAGAGGGTCAATCACTCCTATGTTTATGCAAAGGAGAGCCTTGCAAACACGCCTTAAGAGAGCACAAACAGAGTATCGCATTGCACCGTCAAGGAGGATCAATCACGTACAGCCACTCACAAAGTTCTACACGAGGGGGGACTGACACAACATAAACCACCTTCTCTTTCCTCCTTTTTTCTTAACTCCTCATCCGCCAGCCGTGTACAGGTGCGCTACTAGGCCAGGTAAACATTGCCTACCTCCACTCAAGGCCTAAAGGGGATCAGGAGTACGAAATGAAGTGCTTTTTAACGGTACTCAGCACTAATTATAACTGTGATTAGCGTGACTGATCCTGTTATTCCTTGATTTGATTTCTTCCTGGGTGTGGTGTAGACGTGACTGCTACGCCCGCACGCCCATACACACGCACGCACACACGCACCTCGCCCGCCCGCAGCCACACCCCACCACACACGCCCCTGACTGAACCCTCTCCGCCCCTCTCAACACCGTCTTCCCACTAGCATTATACATCTTCCTGCCCCTCCCACCTCCTCCTCTTCCCCTTCCCCCTCTTCCTCCTCCCCCTCTCACCTCTTCCTCTTCCCCCTCTTCCTCCTCCCCCTCCATCTTACTCTTTTTCACCTTCTCCCCTACGTCCCTTCCTCCCCCTCTCCCTCTACTTTTTCATCATCTTCTTCCTCTTCCTCTTCTTCATCATGAATGTTCTCTCTGCATTCGTGAATATCTCCTTCTTGGCTCTCAACATACACACACACACACACACATTTGAGTTTGACACTAACATAAGATTAATACTCCCCATTTATCTCTCTCTGTCTCTCTCTCTCCTCTCTCTCTCTCTCTCTCTCTCTCTCTCTCGTAAGCAGGCAGTATAATTAACTATCACGTATATACAATAAACAAACCCGATAGATGAGGTGAGAATCTCTGTGAACTACTCAATGTCAGAAGAAAGAGGATCGAACGCCATTAACAAACAGGATTGAACACTATTATTAAACAGGAACGAACACCATTATTAAACACCACTATATTATCGAACCTTCTTGTTACACGGAGGCAGTATTATGGGAGCGATGTTGTTCTATACTTGACGACCGAGTAAAGATTTTATATATATATACTAAGGTAAACTTTAACCAAACTTCCATATATGTATCTATCAGGTACTTAATCCGTTAGGTTGATAGAGAATATAAGAAAAACAAGAGAGAGAGAGAGAGAGAGAGAGAGAGAGAGAGAGAGAGAGAGAGAGAGAGAGAGAGAGAGAGAGAGAGAGAGAGAGAGAGAGAGAGAGAGAGAGAGACTTGCCAAGCTAAAAATATATAGGAAGTTTGTGCCATACCAACGCAATGGCGCCAATTGCTGGTGAGAGAGAGAAAGAGAGAGAGAGAGAGAGAGAGAGAGAGAGAGAGAGAGAGAGAGAGAGAGAGAGAGAGAGAGAGAGAGTTACTTAAGATAAATATAATGCTGAAATACATTACATCCACTAAACTAATTTCACTAAAACTTTCAAACAAACTAATTATTCAACATTAACTCAAAACAGAAACACAAGATCATTAATATCGTACAACGTAATATTAACTGAGTAAACGTAAAATACAACAGCTTATCTTGCACCACCTCCGTTTTCTGCCTCACCTTTGCAACACACACTTTCAGTACAGACTATCATATTAACTTACAATGCTGTTATAACTGTATAACTATATTAATTCAACATATAAATCAGTCTTACTTGAAATTGGAATAACGACTTTAATAATAACCAACGGAAACTTAAATAGAACTCCCGAAAACAAGCTTATTGAGAAAAAATAATTCATAAGATTAATACTATTTCAGAAAACGCATTGGGGTCAGAAATGAGCGTCACTACGATAAATCATGTACAACTTCACTCTCTTTATAGGATGTAAAAATTATAGTTACTCCATATTTTTACGTTCACCAAAACTTTCTATACGCTTTAAGCTGCTGTTTGAAATTTAGCAGCAGCAGCAGCAGCAGCAGCCTGTCGCGTGGTGGTGGTGGTGGTGGTGGTGGTGGTGACCTTCCGCTTGCATTGAGACCAGACAGCGGGGGAGGCGTGCCCCTTATCCCCCCTTGTCTGTCTGTCTGCCTGTGCATCTCTCTCTCTCTCTCTCTCTCTCTCTCTCTCTCTCTCTCTCTCTCTCTCTCTCTCTCTCTCTCTCTCTCTCTCTCTCAGAATCTATCAATGCCTCTTCACGCTTCTCACATGACCGCATTACGTAAGCAAATATTTTCACACACACACACACACACACACACACACACACACACACACACACACACACACACACACACACACACCAAAGATATATTCCCAGACAACACCAATCCATAAAATAAATCAAAATGAAGAAAAAAAAAAGAAGCTGAATTGCCCTAAAAATATTGGCCCACACAGAGAGAGAGAGAGAGAGAGAGAGAGAGAGAGAGAGAGAGAGAGAGAGAGAGAGAGAGAGAGAGAGAGAGAGAGAGAGAGAGAGAGAGAGAGAGAGAGAGAGAGAGAGAGAGAGAGAGGAGAGAGAGAGAGAGAGAGAGAGAGAGAGAGAGAGAGAGAGAGAGAGAGAGACAGAGAGAGAGAGAGAAAAGGGTCAGTGTCGGACGGTATTGAGTTTTTGAGGCAAGATGAAGGTTGGTTTTTCGTTGAGGTCGTCCACCTGTAATTTGTGTCTGTGCCTTAGCGAGGAGGAGGAGGAGGAGGAAGAGGAGGAGGAGGAGGAGGAGGAGGAGGAGAAGCTGGGCACCCTTGGCTAGCAACACCAGTACTACCAGGCCGGCAACCCCCCCTCCTTCTCTCCATCTCTCCTCTCCCCCCAACGTCTCTCATCTCCGGTCTACCTCCTCACAGTCCCTCCTCTCTCTCTCTCTCTCTCTCTCTCTCTCTCTCTCTCTCTCTCTCTCTCTCTCTCTCTCTCTCTCTCTTCTTCCTACATCCTTGTCTGTCTCATCTCTCTCTCTCTCTCTCTCTCTCTCTCTCTCTCTCTCTCTCTCTCTCTCTCTCTCTCTCTCTCTCTCTCTCTCTCTCTCTCTCTGTGTGTGCTGCATTCCTCTCGTCTCTTCCATTTATTTTCTGTATTCATCCCGACGTAGCATCGCGTCCACCCTCTCCCTCCTTCCATCCCTCCCTCCCTCCGCCTTGCCTTCTTCTCCATGTCTCTGTCTCTCCCTCTGGTCTGTCCCTCTCCTCTCAGTCTATCCCTACCTCCCTCCCTAACCCTAAACCTATCCCACACACACACACACACACACACACACACACACACACACACACACACACACACACAGACACACACACACACACACAGACACACACACACACACACACAGACACACACACACACCGTCTAGAAGCATTGCCTTCCAGCGTCGGTAGTGGGCGGCTGACCGACTCACCTGTGTAAAGCGGTAGGTAGGTAGGTAGGTAGGTAGCCCCAACACACCTGAGTACACCTGCAGCCTTAGTACACCTGGACACACACCTGCACCTGATAGCATTTCACAGCTGGATAATTAGACTTTACACGCTAATTAACACTAACTTCTGGTATCATTTTAACGTTGTATTTTGAGTGTAAAGAAAATGGTCTACAATAGCAGGTTGTTCCACTCCCAGAGGCGGACAGAGACAGTATTGGTTCTATGCATCTGTTCTGTAGTGACCCTTTAAGCCGCCTTCTGGTTCACGCATACTAAATACCCTCAGGTAACCCTCACTGCCTCACCGGCCCAGCATAGCCCACGTGGCCCCAAGGAAAACTGTCTCACTAACTCTCTCTCTCTCTCTCTCTCTCTCTCTCTCTCTCTCTCTCTCTCTCTCTCTCTCTCTCTCTCTCTCTCTCTCTCTCTCTCTCTCTCTCTCTCTCTCTCTCTCTCTCTCTCAGTTACAATGCATGTCTCCCCTTTTAATATTGTAAGACACACCCACACGCCCAGCAGCAGAGGCCGTGTTGGCAGTGGTGGAGGCGGGCCGGGCAGCGTTGCAGTGCAGATGAAGGGCATCGGTAAGGAAAGGAGATGTGATGAATGGACGCTTCGGACACAATACGATTTAACAATGAACGCACAGCCAACTAACCAACCAACCACACGTGACAGTATTCTTTGTGAGCCCCTGTGTGTGTGTATACGTATATATACACCCCCACCCCCACACACACATATACATATACACATACATATGCAAAGGCAGCAACATGCAGTAGCTTGAAGGAGGTCAACACATACAATTTCGTTGCCACCAACATGAAAATTACGCACGAGTCTGTGTGTTTATATATAGTTTATGTAATGCCCTGAGGGAGTGCAGGGAGAGTTGATTTTGTGAATGCCATACAAGGTACCCCCCCCTCTCTCTCTCTCCCTCTCTCTCTCTCTCTCTCTCAGGGTAGCAACGCCGCGCTATAATGATAAGAAGGCAGGTCCAGCACGCTTCAGGGCAGTGTGGGCGAGACGCTTGTCTTCAATTCGCTACCTGTGATGACTCCCGGTCTGCTTTTGACCAAGAAATACTATTAATGGCGTGTAATGATAGCTGCACGCCCCTCCCTCTTTCTCTTTCTCTTTCTCTCTCTCTCTCTCTCTCTCTCTCTCTCTCTCTCTCTCTCTCTCTCTCTCTCTCTCTCTCTCTCTCTCTCTCTCCAAACTTCAGACGTTTATAGCATCCAGTGGTATGTGACAGTCATGAAATGCTAACAATAACAATAACAAAACAATAAATGACACAACCTGGTGCTCAGAGTCCGTTGCGTCTCATGTTTGATGCTCATTTGTTGTTTATCTCTGCACTAGAATACGTTTTGAGGTCACATTGTTACTTTGTACTCCACACTCTTCCTGGCTTCCTCCTTTCCTATCTGCATTCACATTTGACCTTTGTTCCCTTCTTCCTTCTCTCTCTTTCTCTTTCTCTCTTTCTCTTTTTTTTTCTTCTCTCTCTCAAAACCTTTATATTTCACTTGTTACAACGAATAGAGGCAAACTTAACCTCTCTCTCTCTCTCTCTCTCTCTCTCTCTCTCTCTCTCTCTCTCTCTCTCTCTCTCTCTCTCTCTCTCTCTTTCTCTCTCGCCAGTAATAACAGTGCGCGGGGTGGTGCATCAGACGCTCCGCCAGTTAAACCAGAACCGGTATGAGAGTACTGCCCAGTCCCGGTACTGCCCCGGGAAGCAATGCAACTCACCACCACCACCACCACCACCACCACCTAAACTTCCCCTTCGGCCTAGCATATGTTCCTACTACCGGGCGAGGTGCAGTGCCTTCCGTAGTCCATCCTGCTACACTGGTTCGATAGCTATGTGGTTAGTAACGGATTTATTATTAGGTTGAATTGGTGTTTAGTTGGATGGAGGTAATCTTGTGATCGTGTTAGGACAATTACTACTGTTTTCCTGATTACTATGACTATCTCCCGTTAAGGTGAGTTAGTGCACCTGGCAGCGTTAGTTGATAGTATACTAATAGAGTTTCCAGGTAAGTAGCTTGTCGATCTCTAGTTTCTATCTCCTAATCCTCGGTTTACGAAAATTTGCTCCTAGGAAAAAATATGTGAATGCCTTTAATGAATAATGAAAAGTGTTTTGAATTTTTAACTTTTCTCTAAAAAAATATTGTATACCCAGAATGTTAGGGCATAGCAGTGTAAGGATATAGAATAAAAATCTACAAGATATTAAATATTTGTCAGATGAGACGAAAAAAAGAAAGAAAATTGTATATTACAGAACAAAGCTTAAAAAGAATATAGTAAACGCAGACGTAAAGTTGAATAAAAATAAGAAAAGAAAAAAGAATCTAGAACTCTCCTGAAGATGGCGTTCTCAAAATCCACTAGTCTTACGCAGCTGTTTAAATATGCAAAACTAAAGCTAAAAATGCATTCATAAACCCTTCCCTGAGGTGACAACTATAGAAAATGGACAACGGGTTACAGTTTAGGAGTTGAGGAGGCATTTTGGAGTGTCGGAACGGATTTAGCGATGGAGGGTTGGATAAAAAGATCAGCAGCGGCTCCCGGGGTTCCCAAGGGCACGTGGAGGGAGGGAGCAGCAGGAGGCAATGAGGCGTAAGCGTGGTTGCCTTGTAGGGGACAAAACGACCTTCAAGTGACTGCTTCTATTATGATTTTTATATTTACTTTGTGTGTGTGGGGGGTGGGGGGTGGGGGGGGGTGTACTAAACCTCCTCCGCACACATTAACTTAAGCACGCACATGAACAAGTAAGGGCGAATGAGTAAGTATCAAAACATTATTCAACTTTACGATCGATCCAACTACTTAAGGAAGAAAGGCATGAAGGATTATGCAAAAAGGTCGAAGAAATAAGGAAGACCTAAATCCACCTCACAACACCACCACCACAACAACAACAATAACAGTATGAAGGTGGTATGGTGGCGTTGTTGTTGTTGTTGTTGTTGGTGGTGGTGGTGAAGTATGGAAATCCTATATAGAGCAAGGAAACTGTGGGTGTCGGCGTCTCTAAAGTAAGGCAAGAGTGGGTCGGGTACACGTACAAGTTGGCATGGACGAATGGGGGTACAAGGGATGTGGACAGAATAGATGTGGGTGTGGCTAAGGTGTGTGTGTTGACATAAGGTGGAGTATGTGGATTCTGAAACGAGGCGGCAAAGAGGGAAGTGGATATGGTGTGTCTATGTAGGTGGAGGGTTCAAAAAGTGTGGATGAGGGTAATAGTGGGTTTGTGAAGGGTACATAAGGTGTAGGTGAAGAGAGGGTACAGGTATGGGTAAGGTAGGGAAGCGGATATGGGTGTAGAGAGGGTACAGAGTGTGTGGGTGGAGCGGTGGGCGTGTGTTGGGGTGCAGGGAGTCTATAAGTACCAGGAGATGAGGGTGGAGCGCGGTGGTGTGGGTAGTTATCAAATGTCTGTCTTATCTTAATGGTTTAGTGGACCCACGAGGCTGTGACGAGGTGATGAGTGGCAAGAGGCGGTGTGTGTGTGTGTGTGTGTGTGTGTGTGTGTGTGTGTTCAAAGGGAGAGCGAGGACACCCAGACCCCAGCATCACCCTGGCTAGATTTGGGCAGGAAGGGGAAGACAGGGGCTGAGGCGAGGGAATACCACGAGCCTCAAGTTACTCATGTACTTTGGTCACTTTTTTGTTTTATATTTACAACATGTGTACCTGATCTCCAATGAAGGTGTGTACTGAAAGTGATGATGTGCGAAAAAGGTGTGATGGGGGCGGGACTTGAACTCGCGTCCATGAGGTCACTACGCATGACCTTCCTCTTACCGCAGAAAATAATGAAGACAAGATTTCCTTTCTTTTTCATCGTTACAGTTTAGTTTTCCATTAAAACATTTCACAGTGAGAGTGATCATGAAGACAAAGTGACGAAGAACCTCAACGTGGTTGTTTCCACCACGAGTCAGTTAGAGAAACAACATCAGGTACTTACCTCAGGATGACTCTGGAGACTCATCTTCTGAGGCAGAGCCGGGGGCTGATCCCCCCTAGAGGAGGCAGACTCCGAGGCCAGCGAGGACCTTTGGGAGCTTCCATGAGAAGCGTCCTCGGCGCTTATCTCGCTGCTGGAGTCCAGACGCCCAGACGACCGCCTTCGGCCAGGCCTCAGGGGCTGGTCGTCCTCGCTTTCGGGCACTCGGCCAAGCCTGGCCACACCCTTCCCGGCCCGTCCTGACTTATCCGTACGGAGATTCTGACTTTGAGATGGGTGTGAGGCGCTGGCCCACTTGCCCTGAGGCGTGTCTGGGGCTGAGTGGGATGATGTGAGGCTGGACTGACTGCCGGATGAGCTGACGTCCGCCCCGACCCCAAGATTCCTCCCAGCATGACGCTCGTAGAAAGACAGGACAGCCTGCTTCTGGATGCACTTGAGTGTGGTGTCCGGCACCTTCCGCCGCTTCTCGGGGTCCAGGTAAGAGTAGGACACGCCGCTAGATCGTTCGGATCGGTCCACCTCCGTGAAAGAGTTGAGGATGTTTTGGAAGTTTTCGTGGATAAATGACCGGTTCTCAGCGTCTCTCTGGGTGGGAGACCGAGAGGAGGAGGAGGAGACAGTTCCAGTTGGGGTGGTTGGAGAGCGGAGGACGTCCACTCCGGGGATAGATACGTCACCTTTCCTGGAGGAAGTGCTAGTGAAGTCCAGCCTCAGGTCACGGTCACCTCGCTGTGAGTCTCGAGAGCCTCGCCGCTGGTGGGTCCGAGTTTCACTTGTTTCCCTGGGTGACCGGGCTTCACTTTTCTCCATAGTGTCACGAGCGTCCTGCATCACGGATTCTTCCCGCGCTTTCCTGTGGTCCTGGTGATCTCGCTCCCTCGACCCACTCTGGTCACGAGGCCACCGAGTCGCACTTTCCGGTCCAGCAGTTCTGGATTGCCTTTCCAGTTCGTGGATCCTCTCGGCGACCGTCGGGGGTTTGCTGAAGTCTATGGTGGGGCTTTGAGGGGAGCGTGGCGTTTCCCGCATCTCCGCTGTGGGCGATTCTGTGATCTGTGAGAGTGGTTGTGTGTAGGAGTAGGAAGGGAACTTCTTTAGGTTGTTCATCTCATTGTTTCGCTCCACCACCTCGCGGCTCCACTTGCCTCCTTCCCGCGGGTGTCTTGGGTACCCGGGATCGGCAGGGTGTGGGCGCCGGTGGTGCTCACGGGTGTCATGGGTGTGCCTAGAGCTGCTTGACCCCTTGGGCCGCCCCTCAGGCCCATAATACAGCACAGATTCACTATTGTGTCGCTGCGGCGCCTGTACCCTCGCGCTGTGGGCTATATTGTGGTCTGCCCGAGGGTCCCGCGAGTGTCCAGACATAATGGAAATGTCCGAGAGTGACCCGTGCCACTTCAAGGTCTCTGAGGACGACGCCGACGAGGAATTGGTGACCACTGTGGTGACGCTCTCCCGCCCGTTGCTGTACCTAGCACTCTCAGCGACGCTCTCACTTTCCCCTCGTCCGGAGTCCCGTTCTGAGCCTCCGTCCCACATCACAGACTCCCGACGCAGCTGGTCCAGGAGCGGCGTCGTTCCAATAAGGTCCGTGTACCCGAACTCTTCATAGCGGCGCACATACTCCTCCAGCTGGGCCGCCGTCACCTGGCCCAGGGAAGCCTCGCCCATGCCCAGGTCACGCTCGGGAGGGGAGGGGATACTGTAGTCCTTGTCGTCGAGTGCCCGCCCCTCCCTGTCATAGAGGGGGTAGTAGGGGGCTGACGATGGCTTATAGTAGGCGTCCATGAAGGAGTAGTTGGAGGACGGGGTGAACACGTCGTCCCGGAGGCCGCTGCTGTGGAACACCTCTTTAGGATTCTTCTCCGCCCTCTCTATCACAGTCTTGAGCTGCCGCTGGAAGGTGGGGGGGTTGCTGGCCGGCTTCTTGTTAGTGTAGGGCCGCGCGTAGCCTCCGGCCTTCTCCTTGGGATACTCTGACTGCTCCGTCCATGACTTGGAGCGGTGCGAGCCTTGGGGCGTCGAGGACTGGGGTGGAGAGTCGGGCAGGCCAGAGACATTGGCGTCATGAGCCGTGGGCGCGAGAGTCAACACCTGGTTGGCGGCAGGGACGGGCCAGGACGGGTACTTCTCGTGGCCTGGACCGTACTTGATGTATTTCAGACTAGAGGCATCACGGACCGGGGGAGGCGGGGGGGAGGCCGGGTGGCGGGTGGTGCTGGAAGTGGAAGTTGGGGAAGAAGTGGAGGGTGTGGGGCCGGGTGAGGTGACTTTTGGAGACACCGGGGGCCCCACCACCTGCTGGAAGCCCGGCCCGGGGGGAGAATAAGGCGGCGGGGCGAGCGTCAGGTCTGGCTCAGAAACGTTCCAGGACACGTGGTACTTCTGGCTGGAGGACGAGGAGTTGGCGTCCGGCCCGAGGTTGTCGTAAGAAAAGAACCTGGCCCGGTCCATGCCGTGGTGGTGGTGGTGGTGGCCGTGCGAGGCGGAGTGGTGATGGAGGTCCCCGCGGGGACTCAGGTCGTCCGGCTCGCTGTAGTTTGAGGCGTTGGAGTGCTGTCGGCTGTGGTAGGAGCCGGCGGACCCCGTGCTGAGGGCAGACAACTGGCGGGAGTGAAGCATCTGGTAGGAGGAGG
>JAPQNM010002136.1:65000-72500 GCA_029783475.1 Metacarcinus magister | reverse complement strand
TTAACTATTATAACACCTGTAATTACTGTGTGAATCACTATATATGACTTTCTTTCTATGTATTTTCAAACAACACCATTATTTTCACTTTCATGTATTTTCTCTCATTTTCCTCAGATATACAACACCAGATCCACTCACAACACAGCCTAACACAGCACCACCAACCTCACAGTGTCAGTCACCGCAGATTCCCGAAACTTGACTGTTCCTCGCATCGAACACTGGACCGCAACAAACCCACAGTGAAGAGTGACTCACAGAGGCTGAGTCAGTCCCTCTCACCTAACCACGAGGGTAGACCAGACACCTAATACTCAGAGCTAAACCTTCCTTCAAGTCGCTGGGAGAAGGAGGAGAAGGAGAAGGAGAGGGAGAAGGAGAGGGAGAAGGATAGGGAGAGAGGTAAAAAATGGGTACGTAGTTTAAGCTTAAGATAACTAATTCATAAAAAAAAAGCTTGTTATCTTCATTAATAAAAATAAAAAAAGTAAAAGGTTTTCTTCCTGTAGCTATTTTTTATTGGTCTCCTTTTCATATCTGTTTTTCACCCCTTTTATTATTACTGTTTTTTTATCATTGTTATTCGTGTTTATTCTTTCCTTTTCCTTCTTCTTTGCCACGTCTACTTCAATCTGGATTCTCCCCGCCCTCCCCCCCGCCCACCCTTCACCACACACTGCTAATAATCGCTCACTGACCACAGCATAGCCTTGGCACACCACTTAACAGGAATCAATACAGCTTGAGGAAGAGGAGGAGGAGGAGGAGGAGGAGGAGGAGGAGGAGGAGGAGGAGGAGGAAGAGGAGGAGGAGGAGGAGGAGGAGGAGGTGTGTTGTTGGTGGTCAGTGTCCTCGCCGCAACACAAGCCAGACTAAGGAACTGAAAATGGTCCCACAATATTTTCACAGATGATCGTTTTAAATGATGAGAATTTCACTTGAGGCTCAGCTTAATGTCAGTTTTCGTGTCCCAATTATCCACTTACGTCCGTCCACTTTGGAGTACGGGTAGAAATAAGACGATTTCTTTTATTTACTTTTATTTTCATTCTTCAGACAACCACCAGGTAGAAATTCACACACACACACCCACACCCACACCCACACGTAAGACAACAAGAGTGAACGTCTGGCTGGGTTTCTCAAATTTCTTTCGTACTCAGTTTTGGCGGGGAAAAAAAAGGAGGAAAGACAAAAAAGGAAAAGTCAAGTCATAGCATAAGACGAACAAATAGTTAGATTGCATGGTATGAAACTACTATTCCTTTCCTCCTCCTCCTCCTCCTCCTCCTCCTCCTCTTCCTCTTCTTCCTCCTCCTCCTCCTCCCACACACTTTCGCCTGGAGTCAGCTCTGTATTAAGCGAGGAAGAGCTTCAGGCGTTTCCTCCTCGGCAGCGGAAGAGTGTGTGTGAAGGCTGGTCGCTTCCTGCCGGGCCCACCGATGCAGCCAGGCGCCAGGTGCACTTATAGGCTGGCCTTGGCGCGCTCAGGTAAGCAATGATGAACTAGATCAATGATGGTGAAGGTAAGGGAAGAGTAAGGTAAGGTTAAGGTAAGTACACTAAGCAATAGAAGTGAATTAAGGTTCTATAAGGTGATAGGAAGTAAGGTGAGGCAAGGTTAAGGGGAGAGGATATTAAAACAAGGTAAAGGAAGGATGGGTAGGATGTGGTGAGTCACGTCTCAGGCCTACACAGTCTTGTTCCATCTTGTAGGACGTCACGGAGCACCTGGCCAACACCTGCATCCCTTAGGCGCTGGCGAGTCATCATCCCTAGACACACACACACACACACACACACACACACACACAATCACAAACACACTCCGCTGCACTCGCCATCATATGTAAGATACACAAAACGTGGGAACAAGCGCAAAAAATATGGCCAATTTCCTCTCAACTCACGCCACACCACACTCGTTTGTGGCTCGCTGGTCCACAGGGGGGGGCGAGGGTGAGGGACGAGGGGGGTGGACGACGCAGGGAAGCAGAAAGGGAGAGGAGGAGGAGTAGGAAGGGAGGAATAGGTAGAAAGAAAGAGAGGGAAGGAGGGAGGAGGTAGTGGTCAAATGGACGAAATTATCTCAGTTCCCTTAATCCCAGGAGGAGGCGGCAGCACAGACGTCAATTAGGATACGATACAATTATGATAAAGTGAAGCATTTTAGGGGAAGGTGAGTGACAGGCAAGCGCAGGATGTTCTCCCACACCGCAGGACGCACTCAACTCACTCACTCACTCACTACACATACACACACACCTTCTCTAGACCCTCATAGCCACATCTTCACGACCACACATCCTCAGGCACTCATGGCAGACAAATAGAAGAGTTCAACAATCATCTGAACAATTTTCTCTATTGACACACCAATTTACTTTATGTCTTGAGCAGAGGATGATAAGGAACCAGAGGGAGGGAGGGAGGGAGGGAGGGAGGGAGGGGGGAAGAGAAGAGGGAGGAGGAGCACGGAGTAAGGTCAGTCAATGATAAAACAAAGCAAGAGGTGGAGGAGTAAATAACTGCGAATAGGAGACATAGGAGAGGGTGGAGGATGCCGGAGGGGAAGGAGGGAGGGAGGGAGGAGGAACAACGAAGGGCAGAGGGGAAGGGTAATGGGGAGTGAAGGAGGTGGGAAGATAAGAAGGGACAAATGGAGAGTGAGGAATGATAAAGACTAGAGAAGGCAAGGAAGTAAATATTCAATGGACGAAGGAGGAGGAAAACGAAGCGATAAAGAAGGAGACACAACATAGACACAATGAAGGAGGGGCAGAAGGAGCAGTAGGAGGCATGATGAAGGATGAGACGTAATGAGGTAGGCACGAGAGGGTACAAAACCAAGGGGCAGAAGGGCAAGGCAGGGCAAAGGCAGGGCAGGGCAGGGCAGGGCAGGGCAGGGCAGGGCGCCGAGGGGTCCACTGCCTTACCTCCCCTTCCCCTCCCTCCCCCAAGGCTGACAGTCGTCCTCAATTCACTCCGCCCAGCATACCACACATTCCTCGCTGACTCTTTTGACCATGACGCGAAAATACAAGAAGAGGCAGACTACCACCACCACCACCACCACCACCTCCTTCTCTCTAAGCTACTGAAGGAGAGAATAGAGAAACGAAGGCAAGGTTACTCTTCCCTTCCTTCCCTTCGGTGTTCCCCTAAAAAGTGTTGACTAGACATACACTGGCAACTCCTAGAAGGGTATACAAAAATTCCTCTCCCTCTCCCTGTCTTCCTCCTCCTCCTCTTCTCCCTCCCCTTCCAATGCGCTGTCGAGATTCTGCTCCGCCTACCTGATAGAAAACATTATGCCTGACCGTTCCCTCAACCAACATACACACACACACACACACACACACCTTCCCCCCCCAACACACACACACACCCCTTCCCCCCCAACACACACACACACACACACACACGGATTTATCACAGTAACACCGACAACAAAAGCTTTATGTCCCACGCAGTTATTTTTTTGACTCCCCAGCCTTTGCCTCGTTATGGTCGCGTCTTCTACGAGTTGGCGCTGCAAACATTCATCTTATTGACATTCTAGGCAATAACTTGGCTCCACACACTTAATCGCTCCATAAATATGTGTAAATACGAGAGAGAGAGAGAGAGAGTATCAATTAATATGTAAACAAATCAATAAATGCGGTCACGTGCCCCACAGTCTCTCCACAACACTGACCTAACGCGGAACAAGAACATTTCATAATAATCGATGGCGATGTAAAAAGAGAAGAACAACTTGTACCTGGACACGGGGGAGACGGGTCTGGTTTAAGGTCAAGTGTGTGTGTGTGTGTGTGTGTGTGTGTGTGTGTGTGTGTGTGTGTGTGTGTGTGTGTGTGTGTGTGTGTGTGTGTGAAGGATGAATAGTTGATGGGGAGAACGGAGGAGGAGAAGGAGGAGGAGGGAAAAAAGAAGGAGGAGGGAGAAGGAGAAGAAGGAGAGGGGGAAGGGAGGGTCATCCCAGCACCCTGATCAAGGACAAAGACCCGTCAAGACTTTTGAGGATCAGATCAAGTGTCTCGTTCCCTCTCTGTCATCCTTCATCAACGAACATTCCAAGGGCGGGGGTGAAAACACGTCCCGCAGGCCATTCTTCTTCTCCTTAAGCAGCGTGTGTTACCTCCCAGACAGGGGAAGACTCACCCCAACACCGATAAAGAATGTGAGGTCAATAAAGCTGACATTCTAACTCGTAATTAATGGCTGTAAGTAATTGTCGTTCTTTGGTATTCATTGTTATTACTGGTTTGTTAATATACACAGGTATGTTCGTAATAAATTGTTATCAACATAAAATATAGTAACGAGGAGCCCGAGGTGACAGTGTGGCAGAAGAATATTCAGTCAAGTTTCTCGGAGATTTCAACGTGACATCAAGTAGCAATTCAAACGGCGAAAAGCAAATCTGTATTTTCTTGATACTTGCAACAATGATTACAGCAGAGTATTATATAATTAATAACTGTGTATACCTATAAGGAATACACCGTTAAAAAAAAGCAAAATAACTTACTGATGAACAAATGAGTTCCGTGCCGGCGACCTTAGCTGGCGTTACTCCCTTCACCTCAGGTTCAGGTGGCGGAGATTGCAGTCCATGCCGCGCTGCACACTGTTCCCCACCACGCAACACACGGCCACAAGCTCTGCCCACAAGGCACCCACTACTAGACCAGTCCCTGCGAGGCTGTGACGCACCAGTACCGCCACTCAACACCGCCATCCACTAGCACAGGGTACGGTGATCGATTAATCTTCCTTCGACGGCGGCCACCAATGCCCGAGGGAGTGAGCCACCCCCTCTCGACCACCCGGAGCCCGACACTCTCAGCCACACTGAAGACCTACACGGCGATCAGTGGGTGACTCCACTTCAACGGCGAGTGGGCGAGGGCGTGAATGGACCACCTGCCAGCCAGTGCGTGGAGGGAGATTCTCTGTGGCACACACACGTGACCTATATGTGGCAGAGATTACCTCGCCCCACTGCTCCTGGGCGCCCCTCACACTAACGCCACTGCACAAACAACACGTTTTCTGCCTCTCTTTCTCTGCCTCTGCTGCATTCTCGAGGCCACGTCACCATTAATCATCATAGCATGCGTCCCGTGCTTGCAAAAGGAGAGGCCTTCACTGCACCCCACATCCGAGGCAGCTGATTGCGGTCGGAGGGCACGGGGGCGGAGGCAAACGTTTCCAAAATACCCCGTTGAACGCGATTCTCCACCTGAACTGTCACTTCGGCAAAGATTTTTTCGTGTTTTCTTTTGTCTTGGAAGCAGAGTGTACACTGTCCAGCTACATGTAGAGTTAGCCAAGGTCGTAGTTTTTTAGAACGCGCGCCGAGAGGCAACCAACACCACCCACGTCTCGCTGGTGACTGAGGAGCCGCCTAGCTGGAACCTGGAAGCGGCTAGTCACTTCAATGCTGCCAAACTTCATCGAACAATTATCTTGGTCTGTACACGCACGTTTATCCAACTCCTGTTTTATCATGAGATTTGAAGACATAAGTGGTACACAGATTACAGGGTACTGTAATAAAATGCACTCAATCTTTGCACAGGTAGAACCAAACATTACCCTTGACGAATCTGGCATCTACCACCCACCACCGACCATCTATACCGAACAACCAAGAATGACGTGGTTCGCTGCATCCCTTTTAACAAACTAATGATAAAACACCACAACCTAGCAAACTCATCCACACATCTTCCTGAAACGTATAAGGACCAATTATTTGCGAGCCTCATAAAAAGATGCCCAGCCTTCGGAAAACTTGGTCATCTTTATATGGTAACAACAGCCAGACTCTCGACCTCATGTAAGTACAGATGTCTACCTTTTGGTCTGTCCGTGGCCGTGGCAGGAATACTTAACCACACACAGGAAGGCGACGGGTCCATGACAACTCTGAGCTAATACAGTAAACACACGCGAGGTAAATGGATAATAACAGAAGGAGGGAAATAAAGGGTGATAAATGCATACGATGGCAACATTCACCCCGAGCAAGGCAGACTGGAAGGGGCTGACGGTGACGGGACCCAAATTTTACTCCACCCAACCTCCTTTGATAGTGTAAGAGTCTCGCGCAGAGTAGACGAATATAATCTACGAGGGGAATACATAGACCACATCCTCGCGTTAATTGGGTTTTCCTGAATTTATGGGAAAAGGAACCCATAGGAAATTATAATACGAGATGCTGTCAGGGTATAACGAACGCACACACGCACACACACACAGACACACACACACACAGACACACACACACACAAAGGCCGGTTTGAATTTATATCAAGACTTTGCATGTATTCAGAGAAGGTTCCAAGACAGACAGTACCGGAGAGGGAGAGAGGGAGGGAAGGAGGGAGGGAAGGAGGGAGAGAAGGAGTGAGTGGGTGATCGAAGGAGGGATGGCGGACGTTCCAGCAAGCGAAGGCGAAGAGTTGGAGGTGAAGGATGATGTCACTCTCCCAAACCCTCACACACACACACACACACACACACACACACACACACACACACACACACACGCCGGCCTCCCTAACCCCACTCATTTTCGGCGTTGTAACAGACACTCCTTGGCTGGCGGAGACTCTATAGAAGCAGCCGCGGACAGACGGCGAGTGGAATGGCAACAGAGAGGGTGGTGATGTCACTGCCTTCTATCCCACTCACTCCCACTCCACACACACAACACACACACACACACACACACACACACACACACACACACACACACACACACACACACACACACACACACACACGAGCAGGAGGGCAGGAGACCGGCCAGAAACAGGTAGCGAGAGAGCAGAAGCCAGCATGAGGGTAGTGAACTGAGCCGAAGGGGCGGGACCCTCCCTCGGGATATCTTACCAGTACAAAATCTGGTCTCGGCGCGGCAGACACACGACTTTGGGCTCTACGCCTCGCCGCCGGACAGCCTCAACGCCCGCCCTTGACGCTGCTCCTCGCCTCGACTTTGACTCTTACGGACTTATGATATAATAAACAAGACTCGGGCACCAACGTGGGGAAAAAATAAATTCAGAGACTAGTAGCAGCAGAGTGGCCAAGGAGGAGCCTTACCCTGGCCCTCGAGTGACTAGCGTTGTGCTGCTGCTGCTGCTGCTGCTGCTGCTGCTACACACACACCTATAACCTCTCTCTCTAACCTTCCTCTCTAACCTCCCTCCCCCCCCACCCATCCCTGTACCTGGTTGTGCCGCCGTGAGCAGCCCCGCGCCAGGTTCGGGGGTCAAGCAGCGCGGGCGGGGCAGCAAAGGGTCACAGCAACGCTAAACTTGAAATTGATCTCAGGACGGGAAGGAAAAAAAAAAATGTTTCTTGTTGCTCGCCACGGTTACTTACCTTTCCATTATTTTTTTCCCCTCACCTGAAACTGAGTTATGACACGAGGGGGAACCTAATGGTCGTTATAAACAGTAAACTTTAAGTCGG